>APFE030472903.1:59380-124960 GCA_000404065.3 Pinus taeda | reverse complement strand
TTGGTGGCAAGCAATGCTGGAGATTTTGCCCAGATAATTCCACTTTGCTTTTGCCCTTTTTGAGAAAAATCAAAGTTTTCAAGTCACGGTACAGGTCAACAGACAGGTCAGCAGGTAGATCAGCACACAAGTACAACAAGCAGTCGTACAAGTGACTCAGCAATGCACCCAGATAGCAGGCTCAATTGACGCAGAGTTAAAGGCACAGCTATAGCCCACTTTCCAGAGCCATAAAGTCAAAAGTTGTCTAACAGAAAGATAACAGCTATCTCAGCATTAAATGCTATATTTATGTTTTCATTTACTTTTTGTAAGAGAGTTGGTGGTGCAATTTATTGCACAATAACTCTCTACTAAGATATTTTGTACCCTATTTTGTATATATATCCCCTCAGATAACGCATTGAGGGTCGGTTGTAGTGTAATTCTTTTTGAAGAGCTCTATTGTATTATGGAGACATTTTTTATAATACAAATTGCTGAAGGAGATTTCTGGATCTTATGCTATCTGAAGATGGATATGAATAGCTCTGTTTAGTTGCAGAATTCCTGTGTCATTTGCTGAAGCAATAAGTTTCTCTTAACTGTGTATGTGTTTTCTGTGTATTTCATAATTCTCATGTTTTCGTAATCTTAGCAAGTAGAGAAAAAGAATAGCCTAGGATTTGTTTTGAAACACCCTATGTTCAATCTCTATTTCTAAATATGTTTTCTTCTGGATTAGCCATGGATATGAGTTCTTGATTGCTCATGTCTAACTAATTCTGTCATGGTGAAAATTGTTTAAGAATTCTTAACTGCTCTTAAGCAATAATTTCATTTTTCTCTGTTAGCACAATGAAAGATTCTTAACTTCCTTTCACTCACTAATTCCATAATTTCATCAAAAATCTAATAAAATTTCTTCACATATGCCTATCTGGCTCTGCAGCAACATTCTGTCTTCACAAATCCACTTTCAACAGCACAGATTTCCTCAACTCCATTGCCCAATGGAACAAACTGTCCTATGATCTGTATCTCAGTTCTATCTGAATTCACCAACCCACCAAATTCAAACAAAACAATACACCATAACTAGCCTAAAAACATTCATCAACAAAGCTGTTGAGCTAATTTATGTAACTAAATTAACACAAGTATTTATTATCAATTCGGGTTTGTAAAACTTGGAGGCCAATCCACTATTTGTGAAGATCAAGTATAACCAAACTTTGAAAGATAAATGATTAAAAACTAAGAGAAAATATATCCTAAAACTCTTGATTCAATCAGCTTAAAAGAGGAAACATTGAAAGAGTTCTTGACTCAAGAAGTCTACTTTCACCTCAATTATTACTTAATGATTTAGAGATTATAACCAAAAACTCAAGATGCATAAATCATACATGAAAAAGGCTCTTAACTTAAGAGACACTTAAAGTTTTCCATAATAACTCATTCATCTCAAGATATAAATCTAAATGGAAACAAACTATTTGCATGTAAACAAAAGAGACTAACTCTAATTCACCATTTCATAGAGAGAATGCCCAACTTGAACACTTGTTTTCCAACTCAATTAGATGATGAATAAACCATTAACAAATGAAATCAATCACTATTCATAACCATGATGCAATTTGAAATAAGACTTTGAAAAACTAAAGCTACCATCAACCAGATTTGCAATAAAATAAAACTAGTTTAACTTGGAAGTGTACTTAGCTTGGAGTGGGGGCCCTCCACCCTTGCCTTGAACACTTATGAAGATGATATCAGAAGCTTTATATCAGCCAAACATCCATGTATTGATCAGCAAAATAAGAGTAACACAAGTCTCCAACTTAAGTCTTCAAACCAAAAATATTACAGCATAAAAGTATCATATGTCAAGTGTGTTGAGCCATCAAAGTGTGGCTCTTAAATAAGGAGTTCATGAAACCAACTGATCTAAAATTACTCTAACAAACATATCTACTCTAATCCACCTATCCAAGTCGAATCCAACTCCCTCATCCCAAGAAATATGACTAATATCAAGGAATCCCAAAACAGCCCTATTTAGATGGGATTTCTAGATGACTAGTCATGATTGACTAGCTCCAAAAAGGCATAATAAAACTCGTTTTGCTGGAACCAAGCATAGGTGGCTTGGTCCTAGTTCCCAAGCTTTCTATTCATGCATCCCATTCGTGCTGAAGTGGCCTGCATCCATATCAACCATGAAGTGATTACGGGAATTTCTTAAAATTGCCAAAATTGCACTTAAACTCAAACTTTTATAAAAACTTTAGAAATTGACAAATTAAAGTTAAATACCTGATTAGACACCAAATATTCATTAAAATGAAATGGATGAAGTGAAAATGAAGGATAAATGAATAGCTAGGTAAGTTTCTCAAAGCAAAATAAGATCAAAACTGAGGCCCAACATCTTTCCCATGCTTATGATCAAGCATGTCCCCATGCTTGCTTGCTTCTCTTGGACCTTCTGCCCTCTGAAGTGGATGTTGTACCTGTTGCTGGTTCCCTATTCAAAAAATCAAAATCTGATTCCTGCCTTGCCTTTAACATTGCTGCCTTAACCTTTTGTTTTTCATATTTAGCTTGCCACATGTTTTTGTCTTTCCTCTGCACAAACTCTGTTTCAATTCCCTGTTTAAGGCAACCAATACCTGAATATCTTGTATCAATACACTGTCCTCTGTTTGTTTTTGTAAAAATTAAATACTCAGGCAGAAATAACCATGTTTACTGAGCTAAAAATAACATGAGTTACTGTTTATTTAAACAAAAACTTGAAAATTTTTGGCTCTCGGCCTCATACAGATCCTCAAAACATTCTCTACCTATTCTCAAAGGGGGAAAAAATGACTGCGTAATGCACAAATTGCTCTCGGCCTCTCAAGAAATCTCAACAAGATTTGACTGTAATGCAACAAATTGCTCTGGCCTTTCAACAAATTCTTAAAAAAATGACTGTATAAACTAGCAAATTGCTCTCAGCCTCAATCCTTTTCATCATTTGTCACAAAAATACCACTGTGTTATAAAGACTGCAGACAACGTTATAAGCCTAGAGGACTAATCACATGCGCTCGGCCTCATATTCCTTACTGCTCATGGCAAATTTTTTTTTTTTTAAAAAACGCAGTCTATGAAACCCTCGGCCTCTCAAGGCACAAACAATGCAAAGTTGACTTTCAACTAGGATTTGCAGTCAATACAACATGTTTGCAGACAATCCCATGCATTTCAATGGCATAAATATAGAAATATATAGGCGCACAGTGAAACATGAATGCGTTTGACTCATTTTGACATGCACCCTACAGCATTCCTCTGTTCTATTTGACAATCTTCACGGCATATACCAATGCGCACTCTGTTTACAGCTCATACATATATACAACAGCACTTCCAAAATCTAATTTAATGCTTTTCCCAACGCATATGACAACACTCTGTTCTGAGCAACCATGTATTCACAAACACTTCATGACTTAGGCGTTCTCTGTTTGGCAGCCGATGACACTTGCGCACAATGAAAACGTATTTACATGCATATCAAGACTTGGCTCTCGGCAAACAAATAAATGCAACCATAGTTCAACAAAGAGTGCTCATAAATATAACAACCCTCACGCTCAGCATTCAAACTACCTCTCCGCATTGGATGCATTAGATTCCTCATTTTCCTCTATCGTGTTATGCATGCAACATGTGACTTTTAAATGCTGGGCGATTACCATTGTTTTCACACCACAATCTACGCATTAATATCTGTTCAATCTTTCCCTACGTGCTGTAGACTGAGAGTTATCCCGGATTTAGAGTTACCTGGCTGTCACTGGCCGCGTGGGATGCAAACAAACACTCAAATCCCTCCTTCCTCGGTCAGTCTAACTGGTGTCAAACAACGAAATCTGGTGAGTTAATGGCGAACTCATTCCTATCTACAGTCGCCGAGCGAATAAACTTCGAGTTCTTACCTTGTTTGCTTGCAAAACTCGGCTTCTTCGACTCAGATTTTGCCTTTAAAATCTCCCTCAACACACGCCTTTCTCCTTTTGCTATGTTTCGGCTCCCAACTCGGCTTTCTGAGCTCTGGCAATGAGGAATGGTGATTTGAATAGCGCAGGGAAGGTTTCTTATGACTGTTTCCTCACTGTACCCTGCGTTTCATTAGTTGGTAGACGTGGTTACATGGCCGTCCTCATTGACTCAGTCTCTCGACTGAGTTATGAGGATGGCCGTATGGCTGTTTCAAATACTTATTCTCCGCCGTTCCATCAACCAATACCCGAAGATGGCCCTAACACCGTGTCACCCACCGTATCTATGTGTTGGCCTGTGTGGTGCTTATGGTTTCTCATTCCATTCACTGCTGCTGTGTTGTTGATTATGGCCGCTTTCATGCCCTTCACTATAATGATATCATTTGATTATTATCATTTGTATTACCTGGCCGCAGCACTGCTGTGTGATCATTGTCATATGGCGTGTGCAAAATGTGCCGCAAACTTATTCCTTCTATTCCATACGATTTATACACAAAGATTATGGGTTAACTTTATAACTTTTGCATCTGCAATGTTATATCATAGCTTTGTTCATAACTTTGTTTAAATCTCATTCCTCCCTTACTATCGTATTGGAATGCTTACGGTCTCCACTTATATCATCACATATATCACTTACATTGCCCGCGGCCCTTGTATCACTATGTTATATGCTTTTGATTGTTTGGATATGCACATTAGGTTATATATATATGTCTCCATATTGTATGCGCAATACTTTTATACCCAATACTTTTGATATATGCGCATACTATATTCCTTTTTGCAACATTATTAGGTTATGCTCATTTGAAATAGCTTTAGCGCCTTATAACCTATGATGTATATGTTCAAATGCTTTAATAACTTTAGCGCATATTTTTATAACATAGCTTTTATAATTTTAAAATGACCATTGGGGTCATTTATAAAATTATAATCATTCTAATGCTCTGAGTTCATGTGCAGGTGAAAAGAGTGGTCCCAGTTTGATCCTTTTGCGTTTAAGGAAAATACCTAGGGAAATTTATGTGAATGAAATGGAATATGAATAGGGAATGTGGGGTATATAGTGGGAATGAATATCAATGAATATTTGCAGATACTAACTTCAATTAAATCAAAACTAGAAGTTTCTAAAAAAAATTTGAAATTCAAGCACAAAATGGCTTATGAATATACTCCCTTGCTGTTGTTTGTACAGGTGGAATGTTGAATGCTGTTTGTACAGGTGGAGTGGAATCCAAAATGTTTTGGATAGATGAAAAGTAGACTTTTATTACTGCTTCTTGTTCACTATACTCCCTTTCTTGAATTGTTCAGGTCCCTTTGAATAATGTTTTGCTTTCAGGTCCCTCTGCAATGCTTCTGGAATGATTTGATCTGCTGAAACTAGTTTGCTTCAGGTCCCTCTGCAATATTATTTCCTCTCAGGTCCCTCTGCAATGCTTCTGGTATATTGTGTCGGCTCTGATCTGGTTCTGCTACAACAAGTTTGCTTCAGGTCCCTTCTGTAATAATGTTTCAGCTCAGGTCCCTTCTGGTTCTGCTGCAACAAATTTGCTTCAGGTCCAAAGTGGTCAACACAATCCTTTAGCTGTGGCAGCTAAAAGCTTGCTATAAGACTCTCCCTTGTTGAATGTTTGACTTTTCCTCAAGTCAATTGTGGAGAGGTCCTGCATTGAAATTGTGTGAGAGTAGTAAAACAAGAATATAGAATTCATAGAGTCCAGGTTTCCCTGGTTTTCCCCTATGAATTAGTGTTTGCTTAGTGCCAGTTTCCTGGCTTTCACCAGCAAACAATTTATTTATTTATTTATTTTTTTCATATATCCTTTCCTTTTTTTTTTATATATATTTTTACTATTTTTTTTATTCTTTTTCTGAACTGGAAGATGGCAGAGCCATAATTTCCAGTCCTGATTCTTCTACCAGTTGTTTCATGAATGTCACTTTACTAATAGGCTGATGATAAACTTTCAGCCTATGACCATTTACAACAAATGAGGTGGGGTGTAATGGAGTTGGGAAGTATGAAAAGCTTATGGAAATAGGTTATGTTGAAGTCATGATGTAGTAGTAAGGTTGGACTTCAACATGCTTGGTCATGGAGCTTAACATACAGTATGGATGATGAACAAATCATGAACAATATGAATTCAATATGAAAGGCTTCTTTGGAGATTGATGTGACTTAACATGGTACTAAAATTGACTGCTTCTTCTAATGATTGTCTTCATGTCTTTTTGCTTTGATCTCGATCATGTTGTAGGGTTTGTTGATGTTGTTGGTCAACATTGAAGAGCAAGCTTCAAGAGTTAGAGTTTCATTGAATGAACTCAACATCAGGTGAATTTTCACTTTGCTTTGACTTGAACATTTGTATTCATATTCTGGAATATGAATTTGACTTTGAAAATTACTTCATCCATGGAGTTCACTCCTTCATTCTTCCTATGACCTGCAAAAACATAGCACTTGCCTGCAATTCAACATTAGATGATGGAGGAAGAGAGGTGTACAGTCTCTCTTCTTCCAATAAACATGTAAATCATTACAAGCATTGCTTAGAAAACAAGTCCAAATATGGTAGACAAACATAATGCATTTATTTACCCCTTTGAGGAATGGTGGCCAGCCTAGACCTCCTAGTGGTATTTTGTTTACAAAATATTCGTTTGATATCCGATTAGAGTGATTCCAAAGCCAAGTTGAAGTGAATTCATACGGCTACCTCCAGTATAAGCAGGTTTTCAAAATTGTTTAAAATGATATGGTAAATATTATAAGGAGTGCCATGTTTGATAGAGCTGCTTGTTAATTTTTAACTAGACCAACAGTCACTATTTGAAGCGTAACTTCTTCGATAAAGATCAGATCAATGTGATTCCACTTGGAGATTAAATTAGATTCATTTTTGTATTTCCAGTAGAAACAGGTTTTAAAAATTCTTAGTCTTGATATCACAAAATTGGTGATGAACAGGCCTAGGAGGCAGAGTTTTACTATGCTGGTTTGAAGACATACAATCACTAAATGTGGCATAACGTTTTCATTTCACCTCCAAATGGGATGATTCAAATTGTGTCTTAAACTAGACTTGAAGATATATCTCCCATATAAACAGGTTTTGAAAAGAAGATGATTTGGTATGTCAAATATTCCAGTGAACAGTCAAGACCTAGAATTGTCACCATGCAGTGTTTTCGACAAACAATTAGTATTTCAAGAATAACTTTTTCATATGATGCCTGATTGAAGTGATTCAAATTGATTTTGAAATCAAAGGGCTATCTTCCCTATGAATTTTAGATAAAAATGTTTCCATTAGACACTTCAAATATAGGCTGTACTAACTCTGTTTTCAACATTTCACTTGAGACCTAGTTTTGATTTTGATCACATTTTTATTTGTGATATGAATTGAGAACTTCAAAATGGATTTCAAAACTAGATTTCAAGAGATATATAAATAAACCATGATTTCAAAATGATCCTATATGGTTACCCAAAATAGGCTTTGTCTTACTGCATTTTTCCATGTAGTCCTTTCAAATGAATATTGAACAATGATTTGAAAAAAAATTGTTTGAAACCAATTTATTATGGAAGTCTTATTGTGAATTCATTCTACTTGTTTATTTATTCTATTCTATCCTATTCTATTTTAACAAACTAATTCATTCTCTCAAGTATAAGAGAATTTCCAGTGCATCCATTTTCGTAACAAGATCATAAGTAAACTCATATCCAAATTTGAAAAATATACTTCAATGAAATTTTGGACATGAAAATTTATTTGATCATAAAGATTTGATGAGAAAGAATGTTCAAAATGGAGTAGTGTTGTAGCCTATTCTTTAACATCATTTTTTAGATC
Source organism: Pinus taeda (assembly GCA_000404065.3). Lineage (NCBI taxonomy): Eukaryota > Viridiplantae > Streptophyta > Pinopsida > Pinales > Pinaceae > Pinus > Pinus taeda. Next base: position 117,036 of record APFE030472903.1, on the reverse strand, counting down.
TTGTTGTTGAAAATGGATTTTATAGTTATTTTTTTTTTGATTTTATGTTTTTGTTGGGGGGGGTTTTGATAAATCTACCTCTAGGATCTCTATGTCTAAGCATAAAGAAATATAATTAAAGAAATGAAATGTAACTAATGTTTTTGTGTATTTTGGATTTTATCTTTCTATTGACTATGCCGATATTTGCCTCCCCGGCAACGGCGCCAAAATGTTGAGCTAATTTATGTAACTAAATTAACACAAGTATTTATTATCAATCCGGGTTTGTAAAACTTGGAGGCAAATACACTATTTGTGAAGATCAAGTATAACCAAACTTTGAAAGATAAATGATTAAAAACTAAGAGAAAATATATCATAAAACTCTTGATTCAATCAGCTTAAAAGAGGAAACATTGAAAGAGTTCTTGACTCAAGAAGTCTACTTTCACCTCAGTTATTACTTAATGAATTAGAGATTATAACCAAAAACTCAAGATGCATAAATCATACATGAAAAAGGCTCTTAACTTAAGAGACACTTAAAGTTTTCCATAATAACTCATTCATCTCAAGATATAAATCTAAATGGAAACAAACTATTTTCATGTAAACAAAAGAGACTAACTCTAATTCACCATTTCATAGAGAGAATGCCCAACTTGAACACTTGTTTTCCAACTCAATTAGATGATGAATAAACCATTAAAAAATGAAATCAATCACTATTCATAACCATGATGCAATCTGAAATAAGACTTTGAAAAACTAAAGCTACCATCAACCAGATTTGCAATAAAATAAAACTAGTTTAACTTGGAAGTGTACTTAGCTTGGAGTGGGGGCCCTCCACCCTTGCCTTGCACACTTATGAAGATGATATCAGAAGCTTTATATCAGCCAAAAATCCATGTATTGATCAGAAAAATGAGAGTAACACAAGTCTCCAACTTAAGTCTTCAAACCAAAAATATTACAGCATAAAAGTATCATATGTCCAGTGTGTTGAGCCATCAAAGTGTGGCTCTTAAATAAGGAGTTCATGAAACCAACTGATATGAAATTACTCTAACAAACATATCTACTCTAATCCACCTATCCAAGTCGAATCCAACTCCCTCATCCCAAGAAATATGACTAATATCAGGGAATCCCAAAACAGCCCTATTTAGATGGGATTTCTAGATGACTAGTCATGATTGACTAGCTCCAAAAAGGCATAATAAAACTCGTTTTGCTGGAACCAAACATAGGTGGCTTGGTACTAGTTCCCAAGCTTTCTATTCATGCATCCCATTCGTGCTGAAGTGGCCTGCATCCATATCAACCATGAAGTGATTACGGGAATTTCTTAAAATTGCCAAAATTGCACTTGAACTCAAACTTTTATAAAAACTTTAGAAATTGACAAATTAAAGTTAAATGCCTGATTAGACACCAAATATTCATTAAAATGAAATGGATGAAGTGAAAATGAAGGATAAATGGATAGCTAGGTAAGTTTCTCAAAGAAAAATAAGATCAAAACTGAGGCCCAACAAAAGCTAAACTATAAAGAGAGAGCCCTCTCTGGTTGCAGGTAAGCTAGAACCTGTAGCTAAAAGATTGGTCAGTGGTTACCTCGGCTATATTCCCTTTAGGAAGTAGGGAACAACCTGAGTGTTAACAGGGGGAGCTACCCCCAAAACCCCCATCGGGGGACCGTTGGCCCCCGGACCTCCCCGCCGGGGGGGATGGCCGCCCCCAAACCCGAACCCCTGCAGGGGGGACAAGTCCCCCCTACACCTCCCTACATGGAGGGGTGTGCAATCTTCCTGGGGTATACATCTAGCTGAAACAAAGACCTCTAAATTAGGATGATAATCATGCTCCACATGCAACAAGGTCCTATGTCTCCTTCAGCAATGTCTCAAGCACTGAACTTGCTCTCAAAGCCTCAAAATTTGTAAGGTCCATACACACCTGATAGTGCAACCACTGAATTTTCAAAATGCCAAGAGTTTTTCGCTAGACAACCACCTATGATTTATAAGGCTTTTTGAATTCAAATTCGACCGTTCCCCCCACATTCGGCCCATTAATGCTAGATTAGCGGCAGATTTTCAAGAATCTAACCCATAAATATTGCCTTAAATTCCTACTGCCCACTCCATTTGGCCACAATCCGACCATCAAATCATGAACAATGACTTTAACAGTCACTTTCTGGTGGACCTACATGATATTTCCATGATTAGTGCAATTGCCTTCGCGCTGTTGTGGACCTTGTGACACTTCGCTGCTTCGCACATGTTACCGGGAATAGTGTCCACTCAGAGCTGCTATTCCCACTAAGACTGGTAGCTATCTTAGAAACAAACAAGTAAAGACTACTTTCTTTTTCCTTTATGAAAATAGATAAGAGTGGAACAAAGGACACCAACCTTAGTCTTGTGCTTGGTTCCTTACTTGATTCCTCTCCTTCCTGATAGAGCTTTGCCGCTTCTTCTTCGTTTGCCCAGATTCAAAGAGCACCTGTGGAATCAAAGCAGCATATTACTATCGAAGAACAGAGATCTATATTCATAAATAACACAGGACCAGATATGTATTAACCATCAAATGCATATAATCAAACATACAAGAATATGGAGGAAAACTTGAATAGCTTTATTAATATCAAGAATAGTAGGAGGATTACAACCAATAGTTCTGACCCAGCATCATCCTCCAACAAGAAAGCCCTTCTTCACCTCAAGTTAAGCTTAGATCACCCAACACTATGAAGTTTCACCAGAAAACCAACAGCACTTCTCTACAAGATACAAGATTCCAGCCTCTGGATCTCTGTGATGAGGGATCCATATATAGATGATGTAGGGGGGTGAATCCATCTTCGGGGTTGATTAGTGTCCTTCTCTCTGATGTTCTTGATCCCACTTGAAACTGATGACCTCTTACTCATCCTGCTCGAAAACAGAGAGGCAAGAGTCAGAGGGAAGCTTCTAGAAGATTCCATATTTCCACCTCGCAACTGTCTCTGTCGTTGTCCATTCTACCATCGCACCTACAGAGGGGCCATTTAGTATGCATCGCACCCTTTACACTGGGAAGGTGATATGCATCGCACCCTCTGCACTGGGTATTCAATATGGTCCAATTTTGACCATTTCTGAGCAGTTTTTAGTGGAGAACTTCTGGGAGATGATGTAATCAGCTGACCTTGTTCCTTTAGGTAGTGAAGCAACACTTTTAGGGACTTAGGAGCCCTCAGTTTATGGAAATTCATGATTGGACTATGTTGCCCAAAAATGTCTATAACAGTTGCCCCTTAAAGCATGAGGTCGTTAATATTTTGATGTCGAGTGAAAAGATTTACCATGAGGATCCGAAGTTTTTTCGAACTGCGAGGCGACTTGTAATAAGATACAATACAATACATTATCTTCAAAACATTTTTCATGATCTAGCTGAGGTGGGTATTCCCATACTCAGCTTTATAAAATCATTTTCATGTACATAGTACAGACAATCATCTGTGTAGCAGACTGATGATTCGGACTCATCATCCTTTGATTTGGATGATCATTTGTTTGGTAGTGATGTACATTTGATGTCTTTATATTCCTGAATATATCGCACCACGGATGGATGAAACTAGATCTGGAGTCTTCAAAACTCGTTCAATCTCCACTCGGAGTACAAGTTGATCCATGTGAAAAATGTTCTGGAGTCGAACATGGAAAGACATCGCCTGATTACCGGCCAATGATGTAAGTTGTTAAAAGGTGCGAGAAGAATCACCAATAATGACAATTACCCTCAAGGTACTACAGTACAATTCGCGTGGTGTGAAAAAGGACTTGGCGTCAAACACCATGCAAAATCTCCCAATCGAAGGCCATTAATGTAAACCTGTCACTGAAAGTGAGAAACTTCCCATTGAGGCATGCAAGCTTCAAAGTACTGAAAGGGTTGTTCCTAGGTCGACTTCTTGGATAATGAGCTGATGTCGAAAAGAAGTGACCCATTGTAGGAGGGCCTTAATGAATCCCACATCTACAACACAGAATGAAGCAAATGATTTTGAAGGTGAAAACGATCTGATGATACAGGGTTAAGGGTGGCGGTCATGAAAGAATGGAGCGTGAATGTATTGCAGTGTGTGAGACACAGGTGAATTTTCTGAATGACTTCTCTTGAACATATCGGAGACACTGACGATGGATTGGTAGCGTTAACCCCAAAGATGGATGGTGTGATGGACCAATGGTGATATGACCAGTGAATGGAACAACCCAACTCGACTCAGATGCGGAGAGAAAGTGTCATGTTCAAGAGCGACTTGCTACCAATAAAGTTTTTTCAAGTTTTCTTCCCAATTTTCCCCAGTCATTACTGACCAGTACCTCTTTATTTTTGTCAAGCTTGAGGAGGATAACATATGCTTGTTCTATAATCCACCTTTCAGGCGAACTCATCGCTATATTTTAATGAGCCTAACGATAGTGAAACTCGTTCTCGTCCATTTGGACGATTTTGTCGCTATTCTGTTTTAATGAGTTTGACGATAGAGATAAATCAGTCCTTTTCAATTTTAGAGAGTCTGAAAGGGACAGAAAGGAAACTCCAAAGATTATTTTTCATCATATAATTGCTTAAGTCCAAAAAAGCGTAAAATAATATGAAAGGGATGAATGTTCGGTAATTTTAGCGAGCCGAACAAGACAAGCGCTCGACATTTTTGTGTAATAATCCCTCAAGTACAAAAAGATTAAAATCTAGAGGGATAGCACTTCCAATGACTTTAACGAGCCAGAGAGGCTAATCGCTCGGCAATTTTTTCATTTTACGAGTCAGTTGAAGAGAGGTTAAAGGAGACTCGTTTTCGAGGAACGAGTGATGATTTTGGGTAGCAGCTGATTCCAGGTAAGGTTTGGAATTTTCCAATCACAGCAGTGTCACAAAGATGGCTAATAGAATCACTCTTCGCAGATGTTCCTTGAAAGGGTAAACAATCAAATGGAGGCGAATGATCGGCCAAAAAACAGAGTGGAGGTGATGATGAGAACACGACCAAGGCTCAAAATCTGATGATAATGCATTCACAATGGTTATTTACCGGAAAATTGGTTCATTTTTTAATGAGCTTAAACTCTAGGGGAAAAATTTGCTCATTGCTTATGCTTATTTTTTAACGAGCTTGAATTCTACGTTAAAACTGCTCGTGCCAGTCATATAATAAGGATATCTCATCTAAGATGCCATTTTTTATGGGGCTTGCACCTTTTCAAGATTTGCCTCAGTGCCTCTTGCATGCAAGCTAAGAATGACCAACTACACCCCTCTATTTAACTACCAAGATCACTACCAAGGCTAGGTAGGAAACTTTTAACTTTACTTTGCCCGTGCCATGGTGGCCCCTGCAAAGATGAACAGTCGATTCGACCACTCACCCGACCTAGGTGATTGAAGTCAGCAGAATCATAGAGCTAACATTAGCTGGTCGTTTCTCGTTTTCTTACAAGAGGTTTGCATGCCCCCAGGTATAGCGAAAAATTCCAGGTTACCATATGAAAGCTCTCCATCCGCGTTGCAAACAAAATGCTTCCTTGGTGATGTCTACGGAAACAGACAAAGGTGAGTGGCGCAATCGACTCCACTCACATAACTTTGACGAGGGAATCTTATTCCAGTCTAATCCCATTTTCCTAAATGGACAGGTGTGTCAGATTAGTCATATATCCTCCGTGCAAACCTACTCTATACCTAAGGTTATCTTTCCGAAACAGACCAGGGTGCATGCCCCCTGGGTTTCAGTCATATCCTCCTGAATCACTCGCGCTCATCAGGTGGATGGACTAGAGATCGATGAGATATTCCTTGCATGAAAAGACCATTTAGGGATTGCATTTGACTATTTGCTATGTGTGAAACGGGGAATGACAGTTGGTCTATGAGCTTGACCATTCTGCCTTCATGCGGAAAACACATTACTCTAAAGAGTGAGGAGACGATGGCTCCCATGCAATAAATATAATCACGCCCAAGGAGTAGATTATAATCCAGGGGTCCTTGGACTACCATCACGTTCATGTGAACGTTTTACTTCTCAAAATAATGGGCACATTGGGAAGGATCCCTAACGGTCGACTAGTTCCTTTGTCAAAGCCTATCAAATCTCATTTTAGGAAAAAGCGATGGAAAACCAAGAACTTTCCAAGTAGTTGAGGAAAGGATACTCATAGAATCCCCTTCATCTATGATGGTACCAACCATGATCATTCTGTAAGCTTGTACAATTATTCAGAATGGTACACTACCTGGTAAACAGGGTTTGCCTAGTAGATTCCAGTCAAAGGAAACAGCTATGTTGCTTGGAGGTGGGACCGAATAGACGGCTCGATATGAATCTAATGAACTTCCTTCCTGCGGTAGAGGAATGGGTAGACTGCCCCCAATGTCATCAGAGTCTGTGTTTACGAAAAGAATTTGAACGGTGTTGTTCTTTTTCTCTTCAGTGATGGTATCATTCAAAGATGAACATTTTGAAGGCAAGACTGGGTCAACTGCCACCTCGACCTTTTGACTTTCGTCTGGTATGGATTCAGAGAGTTCATTTTCAATGATAGACATTTCAGCCGACCACAATGGCGTGCTAGCCAGATTTTCAACCAGTGGTGGACTTGGTAAGAGTTTCTTATATCTAGGAGGGAGCCATAGCGGTGAAGTAGGATGGTCATCCAAAACTCTTTTAGCTTCATCTAGGAAGGGACAATGGTGGACGGCATGATCACCTTCACACAATTTACAAGGAAATTTGTGATTCCTTTTTTGTCCTGATACTTCACTTTCACTGGTTGATGGTGTACTTTCAACATGATCATCAGAGGTTGACGATACTGGATTGTGCAAACGAGGAGACCAGTCCCTTAAGATTCGAGGGATGCAAAGATAATCTTGATGATAGTGGTCTCCTTTGTAAATGATACATGGAGATTTAGACTTAGATGGTGCGGTGTGAGGATTTTCATTAGACGATACATGGTTGCCCCCTTTTGCTTTTGGCTCCTTCTTCTTCTTTTCTTTTTTCTCTTTCCGCTTCTTCTTCTTCTCAGTTACTTGATCTTCAGCTTTACCAGCTTTATCAAGCAAAGAGGAAGGAGGAGAGGGAGAAACAGACGAAGTAGAAGGCCGAGAGGTAACTCTAGTATCATCTAGTTGCTGACTTGACTGTTAATGAATTACGGTATTCTGAATGACAGAGGTAGAGAAGAGCCATACGGGAAAACCAATCGTCAACCCTGGAAGTGACAATATGGCCATATGGGGTGCACCAACATCTCCCCAAGAGGAGAAAGGACTAGGATTTCCTCCAAGGGGAAATACTTGGTTGATAGACTCCATTTTTCTCAACCTAAAGACCAAGGAGGGAACTTGTGATGTTATTCTGATTAAAATAAATTTTAGATGCTTTGACACAACTTGTTTTTTCAATTTTAAGGAGTCGAGAAAAAAGAAAAGATGACTCTAGTCGCCTTCGATTTTTAATGAGCCTGAAGTGACAAGTGCTCAGATGGACCTTTTCTTTTAAGGAGTCTGAAAAGGAATGAAAGAGACTTCTCTGGAAATCTAGGAAAAGGGGATTACCAAGCCAATCAAAAAATTGCAGAATACTTTTTACGGTATGGTAGTCAATCTTCCTGAATGTTGTGTTCAGTGCATTGCGATCGATAGGGCGGTAGACACAGCTTCCTAAGGATAAAGGATGTAGCCTATTATGGTCTCCCAATATATACTCGACGGTACATGGGAGCACAAGTCTGTACTGGCACTTGTCGTCTCAGAGTGGAGGAATCACCCAACCAACAATGAAAACAATAGTTACCAGGTTTTACGACACTAGAATACATCTCTAGCCTAGACTTCTAGATGTTATGCGTTAGGTTCCAAAGCATTTTTAGATTCATTAAATTTATTTTATAGTTGATCTTGTTTAAAATTTTGCCTTTCAGGTTTACCGCGTGATGTGTATACAATTCCTAAAATGCAGTCTAAGATGATAAACAACTATTTAATCTTCTTTTGGCAATGAAAATCCTAGCTACTAAGGAAAGAAAGTTGAGAGTCTTTAAACAAAGAGCACATAGCACACACTAAATGCACTGTCCTAAATCAAGCCAAGCAGCCTAAATGAAAATGCACATGCATGTATTTGTTTTCAGCCTTCTTAATGTATAAATGACGATAAGAAAGATAAGTGCAAATCTGAATTATTTACAAAGCAACAACACTTAACAAATTTCTTTTCAAAATGAAGTGAAGATAAGGGCGACAATTTGCAATTTCGAAATGAAAACTGTTTTTCAAAAATTTAAAAACTACTAATTCAAATCATATATAGGAGTAACAATATAATCGACTATCAAGAACAATGGGATTCTATTCTATGACTGAAAACAACACTTACGACACTTTCAGATTAAGAAATGACAGTTCTACTACGCTACTTCTTTGCAATAGAGAACTGAAAATGGCGCACAATACATAAAAACACTTACAGTTCTTTGCACAATAGAGGTGGAATGATGGAAGAGAAGGGGGTTTTCACAGAGATATACTGACCACAGACAGCAAAACTCCTGAATAGAACGGAAAATAGTGAAGAAAAAACCAAAGTCTGAAGGTAAAGTTAACGTTCCCTGACCATCGCACCTGTCACACAGGGAATCCAGTATGCAGCGCACCTACTGCACACAGGAAGTGTGATGCATACAAACTTCCTTAAAGGGAGGGTGCGATGGTACCAGTGTGAGACTTTTAACTAGTTTTGCTCACAATTTGCAATTCAGTTCAGGGGTTTAGGTCGAGTAAGTGATGTTGAGTAAATGTAAATCACAGGGGTTGATATAAGGAGGTTACTAGAGCCACCACTTAGGGCAATTAGAATGTTTGTAGATTGATTGTTCAATTTATAAACAAAACCTGGAGATAGACTAAAGCAACATTGATCTACTTTGCATTTGTATAACAAATGCAGTTCGAAGGCTAGCTGGCTTGACTTCAGGCTCCATCTGTAAGTTTATAAAACAAACAAATATAGACTAACAAATAATCTATTCGATCCCCAGTGGAGTCGCCATTTTGTTACCGGGAATAGTGTCCACTCAGAGCTGCTATTCCCTCTAAGACTGGTAGCTATCTTAGAAACAAACAAGTAAAGACTACTTTTGTTTTCCTTTATGAAAATAGATAAGAGTGGAACAAAGGACACCAACCTTAGTCTTATGCTTGGTTCCTTACTTCATTCCTCTCCTTCCTGATAGATCTTTGTCATTTCTTCTTCATCTGCCTAGCTTCAAAGAGCACCTATGGAATCAAAGCAGTATACTACTATCGAAGAACATAGATCTATATTCATAATTAACACAGGACCATATATGTATTAACCATACAAATGCATATATCATCAAACATATAAGAATATGGAGGAAAACTTGAATAGCTTTATTAATATCAAGAATAGCAAGAGGATTACAACCAATAGTTCTGACCCAGCATCATCCTCCAGCAAGAAAGCCCTTCTTCACCTCAAGTAAAGCTTATATCACCCAACACTATGAAGTTTCACCATAAAACCAACAGCACTTCTCTACAAGATACAAGATTCCAGCCCCTGGATCTCTGTGATTAGGGATCCATATATAGATGATTGTAGGGGGGTGATTCATCTTCTGGGGTTTTGATTAGTGTTCTCTCTCTGATAGTTCTTGATTCCACTTGGAGACCGATGATCTCTTACTCATCCCTGGTCGAAAACAGAGAGGCAAGTGTCAAAGGGGAAGCTTCTGGAAGATTCCATGATCTTCCACCTCGCAAACTGTCTCTGCCATTTGTCCATTATCGCCCATCGCACCCTACAGAGGGGCCATTCAGTATGCATCACACCCTCTACACTGGGAAGGTGATATGCATCGCACCCTCTGCACTGGGTATTCAGTATGGTCCAGTTTTGACCATTTCTGAGCAGTTTTTAGTGGAGAACTTCTGGGAGATGATGTAATCAGCTGACCTTGTTCCTTTAGGTAGTGAAGCAACACTTTTAGGGACTTAGGAGCCTTCAGTTTACGGACATTCATGATTGGGGTGCAGTGCTGAAAAATGTCTATAACAGCGCAGTCCTGAAATCAAGGAGCTCTCGAACTTGGGAAGTGTAGTTTATAGTCCTGCTCCTCCTTTTAGCTGCCTGGAGCACTAAGACTATGGTTCTATCACCTAGTGAGATGGCCAAGCCACCTTTGTATGGCTTCAATTGACTACCATTCACCTTTCCTGGGAAGGGATCTCCATTCAACTTAACCTACTGGACCACACCCCCGTTGGTAATATCCTTAATAACATAGGGCCCCAACTAATGCATTCTGAATTTCCCTAGAAATTTGTCAAACTTTTTGTCATACAACAACACCAAGTCATTCACCTTAAAGGTGCACAGCTTAATATGTCAGTCGTGCCATGCTTTTTCACGCTGCTTTTGGACCCACTGGTGAAATCCAACTAGAAATCTCTATTCTTCGATCTTGTCCAACTGCGCGAGCCTCTCTTCTAGGGCTCTATGATCTGTCATACTTGTGAGTGCTGCTATGCGCAGACTAGGCACGATGTATTCCATTGGCATCACCATTTCAAACCCATATACCAGCCTAAAGGGTGTCTATCTTGTTAACTTCTTACATGTCATTCGATAAGCCCATAGTATTGTAGGTATCCGTAGGTCCCAATCACTTCACTGAGCATTGCATACCTTGGTCAGTGTGCTTTCAGGCACTTTGTTGAATGCCTCCACTGTCCCATTAGATTGTGGGTGATAAGGTGTTCTCTTTTGGTGATACACCTGAAATTCCTTTGTTAGTGCATTGATCGTCTCATTCAGGAAGTGCGTACCAAGATTGCTCATCAGGATCCTTGGACATCCAAATCACATCAGTACATGCTCAAAAAGAAAATTCACGGCAGTTGTACCTGTGCAATCCTTCACTGGCTGCGCTTTTGCCCAACAAGTCAAGTACTCCGTCGCAGTGATAATGTACCTCACGCCTATCTTTCGTTAGGGCAGAATAGGTCCTACAAAATATATTGCCCACTTTTCAAAGGGTTGCAATGTTAATTGTGGATTCAAAGGCATTTCATCCCTCCGCGATGGCCTGCCTATTCTTTGACATACGTCACATGCCTTGAAATATGCTTTTGAATCCTAATGAAGGGTTGGCCACCACAACCTGGCATGTAGACTCTTCTGCACAGTTTCTTTCCCTGTATAATGTCCTCCTGCAGTGCCCCCATGAGCTTCTGCGAGGATGATACTTTGTTCAATCTCATGTACATACCTTTGCAATATCTCATCAGTCCCCATCTTGTATAGATGCCTAACAATGAGAGACAAATTTGTGGCATGCACCACTAATTCCTTCTTTTTCTGGACAAAGTATCCTTCAATTTCAGATCCTGTTGTTAGGAAGTGTATTATATCCTTGAAATGACCATCCACGACACGCACTACAAATAGTTGTGCATCAGGGAATCCTTCTTCCAAGTTAGTAGGTTGCTCCCCTGTTTCGATGCACGACAGATGGTCTGGTCTCACGTTGAATCGTCTAGGCTTCACAACAACTTCAAAATAATATTCTTAGAACAATAAGAGCCATTTGCAAATTCACCCTCCCAGCACATTCTTATTGACCAAGTATTTTAGCATGGAGTGATTTGTACACATTTTAAAGTTGCCTCCTAGCTAGTGGTGTCGATACTTTTGGAGCGCATACACCATAGCTAGCCCATTGTGCTTAGTCATGGAATAGTTATTCTCTACTTTGGATAATCTATGGCTTACGAATGTGATAGGGTGGTCCAAGGCTTCTCCACCATCCTGTGTTAGTACTGCCCCCAGTGCTATACATGACGCGTCAACATGTACATGAAACTATTTATTCCAGTTTAGGAAGACTAGAATCGGCGTTCTAACCATCTTTTCTTTCAATATATCCAGGATTTTCTTACAGTCATCGTTCCAACAGAATGAGACATCCTTCTTCAACAATTTTTCCATCGGTGCAGTGACCTTGGCATAGCGTTTGATAAATTTTCTGTAATATCCCATATGTCCAGAGTAGTGCGTAGCTGTTTCACACTCCTCGGCACTTCCAAGTTCAGAATTACCATGATCTTCATGGGGTCCACCATCATCCCTTGTCTACAAACCACATGCCCCAATAGGTTCCCAAAAGGATCACAAAACAAACACTTCTTGAGGTTGAGGGCGATCTAGTATCTTCGACAGGTATCCAACATCAAGTGCAAGCTCACTACATGGTGCTTAACCAGCCCAAATATAGTCTAGTCATCAAAATAGACCTCCAAGAACTTATGAATGAATTCCTTGAATGCCACAACAATGACATGTGAAAAGATAGCAGATGCATTATTCAACCCAAACATCATTACAGTGTATTGAAAACAACCCCACTCAGTCGCGAAGGTTATCTTGCTCCTATCCTCCAGCGCCATTTTGATTTGATGGTACCGAGAGAACCCATCAATGAAGGAGTATGCTTCTTGGCCGCCTACATTTTCCAACCCTTCATCCATGAACGGATTCAGGAAAGGATCATGCACACAAGTGTCATTCAGCTTTCTAAGACCTACACATATCCTTATCTCATCCTTCTTCTTCTTCTCTTGCACCACATTTGGGCTTAACTAATCAGATTCTTCCATAGGCTCAATGATGCCTGCTACTAGCATTTTATTGAGCTCTAAGCAGACCTTCTCCTTGTATTTCAGATTCAGGCAGTAAGGCCTATGCTTAACTGGCTTTGTGTCAGGTTTTAATGTGATCTTCATCACTCCTAAACCTCCAATTATTCCTTTCAAATCTGTAGACTTGGTAGGGAATAAGTCCTAATATTCGGAGTAATTTAGAGACCTTATCCATCATCACGTCGTCCCAATAGTCTCCAATCCTTCCAAATTTGGGTCCTGCCTCCATACCAATGTTCACATGTTTAGTTCTCAGCGGTGTAGTTATATCAGGGTTCTCAATCTACGGTCCCTCAACCTCGCGGTGGCCTTCTGTCTCTGGAATGTTAATTTTCTGTGGATCCTAATCCTCCTCTTTAGTAGTTACATTATAACATTCCAATGCATGACTCAGCTAAGTAGCCCATTCAGGATGCGTCAGGTCTAAAGGATCCTACAGTATCGTAAAGATGGCTACTTTCACCCCTTGTAGCACTTCATCAATATCGTCAAACCCATCATCAAAACTAAATGCCATCATGAATACTTCGCATAGGATATCCCATTCACCTATCCCATGGTAGAGTTCTATTTCTATATACCAATTCATTGGGATAACATCTAGGGTATGATAGAATAGGTGCACCCATTCAGGTTATGGCTTTTCTCCATAGGCCTGTGTCCATTTGGCCAAATGCGTGCGCAGATCATTCTGCCCATCGTACCTATCTATCAGTCACATCTTAGGCTTCCCAAATCATGCTCACATCATCCTTCTACATTCACACCAATCATCGAAGCTTCCCTTGTGCATACCCCACCATCTTGCAGGCGTAGCGCGCAGTGTCCAATCCAATGTCTAGAAGCATTGTTTTTCTGGCACCTCCCTTTCAAATGCATCCGAAAAGTTATCTACCTCATTTAGACAATCATAAATAGGCATATTTCTTACCTCTAACAACACACAGTGCAGCGACTAAGTCATCATGTTGCAATTCAGCATAGTTACTTCATGTAACAGATTATGCTAGTATTCTATTTCTTCATCAGAATCCAAAGTGCAAGAACTCTTGCGATCCCACGTAAGCCATCCATCCATGGTGGGATTCATCTGGTCTTGGTCTTGCACTGTTATCTTATAGATGCAGTCCAGATCATCATCAATCTCATAATCTCAGACTGGTTCCGTATAGCACGATCCTTCCGCAAGATCCAAGGGTATTATTACACGCAGTGATTTCTTCTCAAAGTTCATATTTCGCTTCTTTAGATTGATTACCCCATTCATATCAATAGCCTAATAAATTCCTAGGAGCATAGGGTAGGGATTGTTGTCATGCATAATCTCTATTACTTCAAAATCTGCCAGTGCGCTCACTCCCTCAATATCCACCGTCACTCCCTGCAGTCGCCCCAAGGGTATGATTTTCTGTTGATTCGCCATCCTTAGTTGAATCAGAGACCATTGCAGTGCAGGTCTCACCATTTTCTCCCATGTCTATTTTGATAGAACATTCGCATCTGACCCCAAATCTAGAATGACTTGATCCATTTCATATTCTCCAATCTGCATGGTGAGTCTCATTTCACGCCCCGTCCTTGTCTTATTCTTTCCAATCTTTCGGACTACACACGGTTCACCTAGCGTGGTCCCAGCACATCTATTGATGAGTTCATGTAACCCTTTCAAAGCCTTACTATCGTGCAGTAACTTCATACAGGTTTCCAAGAAAGTTGTGAACATAGAGGGGTCCATCTCCGACTCAGGCTTATCCTTGCTTCTTGAGGTGGAGGCCTCAATGAAGCTCTTCTTATCTTCCACGAATGCTTCATGAGCATGCTCTAAATTGAACTCATCCTCTTTTGTCAGGCTTTATGTACCCAGGTACTATCTTCTAGCTATTACCCCTTATCATCTCCCATCGTGATTCCACTCTAGAGCACTATATTTATGTTCAGATCTTGCTCACACGGCTCAAACCTCATCATCTGTAGGTTCTGAGTCGGGGGATGTGGTAGCGCCCATTTGTCACGTATCCTAGCTATTAGCATAGGAAAATCTTCTATTTCATGATCAAACAGCATGCAATACTTGCATGATGGATGTGTTGGATAAGTGCAATCACGGGCATAGTGTCCTATCCCTCTGTAATTGTAGAAAATCAACTGTCCTTGACCTATACCAAGTCCTCCTCTGCCTCGGCCTTGTCTGTGCCCTTGAAATCCTATCTGCGCCATCCCTACATTTTGGTCAAGGGGCCACATTTTGGCCTGAACTTGGTAGGTGGGAGTTCTGTCCATCATCAATTCATAGCTCCTACAAGTACGCTCATCATGTCCTCTCAACCTACAAAAGTTGTTGAACAACTATTGCAGTGTTTGCACATACTTTTGTAGCAAGTGACAGTTATTTGTGGCATGTTTTCTAACTACCTGATAGATAGTGCACCATAAAGCAGGCGTCGCGCTAAGTCCTGCTAGAGCTTCTGGCCTTAAAGGCATCAGTCCTCCTCCTATAGGGTAATTTGCAAAGACTGGGCAATGGTCTTTGTCATGACCCTGACTCTTGCATTTCAAGAACCATACCTCCTTGCATACCTCTGGTCGAACCGTCCTATACTGCCTCAGACTTTGCATCTCAAGGCACAGATTCTACAGATGTGCATCGATCTATTGAACTCCTATATTAGGATCTTACATCGGAGTCTCATGTAGTCTCATGGCAATCTCCAAGGCCTTTGCCTGAGTTGCTATATTTTTTCTGCAATAGCACACTCCTTAATTGTGGTAGTAGTGAAGCCACAAACCACTCACGATGTTTTCCATCCATCAAATTCATATTGGCTTCAAAGATTTGACACTTCAATATTTGATCCAATTCCAATGTTGTCTCACTTGGTCACATCGCAATATCTTTGTAGCCCACAATCAACTGCACCTTGGATTTAGGCCTGCTAAATTCCCTGTTTAGTGTTGTCTGGATGTCTACTACTCTAGCATTCGGGTTATCGTTAGAGTACTTAATATACCAGGTTAGTGCGTGACCTTGCAGAGCACTAATCAATGTCACCTTCTTTATGTGATTGTCTATAACACCTTGAGCTTCCCATACAACCCTTACAACAAACCAGGATTGGTTCGGGTCCTCATTTCCCAAGCCTTTGAACAAAGGAAACTTCACTGTATTTGTGATACTGAATCGCGGTGGAGGTGGAGGTGGTACGGGTGAAGCTGGAGGTGATGGCGATGAAGTCGACGGTGGTGTGGGCAGAGGTGGTATTCACGGAAATCCTTGCCTTATTGACTGAATAGCACTTAGTGGAGAAACCTTTGCTATTCCTTCTTTATCTCTTCACGGAGGTGAAATCAAGCGGCTATACTTTGGACCCTTATTTCCTTCTTTCTTATAACTTTTTCCACTTTGCGTAGTCCCAAAAATCAAGGTAGCTGCATAACTTGTTTTTCATACAACAAAATTTTAATCCAAGTATTCAGAGATTTTGCGTACTTACCTCGTAGTCCTTTGAAAAGGCATCTCTCTACCTCTCTATGGCTGATTGAGGTGTCGATTGTGAATTCAGTAACAAATCCTCCTATGATGTGATTGAGCCAATGATCGACAACGCGTGTGATCTTATCCTCTAATGATTCCAACCTTCATACTAGCTATGGGGTCCACACAATAGGTGTTGGGTGTGGAGCCTGATTATCTTCTGTATTCAAAGACCTCAGCAGGATGTATACCCCAAGAAGATTGTACACCCCTCCACATGGGGTGGGGTGTGGGGGGGACTTGTGCCCCCCGCAAAGGTTTGGGGAGGCCAATCCCCCCTGGTTGGGGGGTCCGGGGGCCAGTGGTCCTCTAGTGGGGATTTGGGGGCAGCACCCCCCGAAGCTAAAAATAGATGTAAAATAGCCTTGTAAAAGTCTAGTAATTTCTAGTCAATCTAGGTCATTCACTAGGCAGATGATCTGAAGGTGGAAGTTATGTTTAGTTTAGGGTTTTTTTCCCTAGAAGGAAACCCCTCACTATATATGAGGGAATTGTATTGCGTCTATGTATGTCTGTATTCTGAGTGTGGAAGAGAGAGGAGATTGAGAGTGAAGAGGGTGTTATAGCGGATCTGCTGTAGGTTGTATCTCTTTAGTTTGCTAGATAATATAAAAAGAAGGACTAGTTGTTTCTCTGTGGATGTAGCCCAAACTGGGTGAACCACATATATCTGTGTCTCTCTTGTTTTATGTGTTTTCTATGTTTATATTTCTGCAATATTTTATGTGTTCCATTGCTCTGTAAAATATAATTTTCTAACAATAGGACTGTCAAGTTTCCACCTTCCTTGGCTATTTGCTAGCTTCATGATCCACTCGTATAGCTCAGTAGGAAAGGAGGCAAAAGATATTTTGTGGATCTTCATATACAGGTATCGGTCCAACCACTATTCTTTTGATAGTTGTGGGTTTCTGTTCTCCTATGCCGCGAACTCATGAATCCTTATATCCACCCAACCTTCGATTTCTTTCTTAGTTGGATTCCAGTGATACAACATCACACATCTCTTATGCAGATTCTGGTCTTGGCAACAGAACTATTTGTTGGCTTAAGGGGGCTTGACCCAGGCTCAGTGTTAGTTAGCCAAATGAATCCCTACATTACTGGCCCTTTCGGCATCAACTCGGGATCGCGAACTGAAGTCTCACCCGAAGTCATATGGGGGAATGTCGGAACCAAGTTTCCGCACCCTTGAGATGGTTGTGATGTTGGTTTATCCTGGCTATACCTATGTGCACACAGGTTTCTTAGCCTTTTGTTCCACCCTTCATTACCTTTGTGAAAGGATACAATTATCTTTCATGCAGCCCTAACCTGGGGCTAATATACTTCTGCGCTTCTAGGGCAGCGAACTGCGATATCTCCCAAACTAGGCTAAGTGTCTTTCTTATCTTATTAACAGATATTTTTTAGCTTTGCATAAACAGATTTTCTTACTTGCATTTGCTTAACCAACACAATTACATATATTCATGCATCATATAAGCATTATAAGTGAAATTCATGCCCAACATATCAAGATGCATAAACAAGAAATAAAGACATAGAAATTGTAGATTACTTCTCTTTATTGATAATTCTAGACAATTACAGACTCGACTGGATGCACTTAGCTGTGGACTTCTAGGCCTCTGCGCACTCAGCTACAGAGCCTCTACCTACGCTACAACCCAAGACTTAGACTTCTACTTTAGATCTATCTCTCATACATAATATCTTCATTGCTTCATTGATTCTTTGATTATTTCTTTACTACTTAGAGCTTAGCTCTATTTGTATAATTCCATGGTCTGCGGACCATGGGTAGACCTTTTACAACTAACATTACATTTCCAAAATAAGGATGAACAACCCTATGACTCTTTAACATCTACGTGCTCCACGACCACAAAATGCAGAGTCTTTACACTTAGATTACAAAATTTGACCAAAATATGGGCTTTAAACCCCAAAACTACCCTTGGGGGATCCCACGCCCAAAATTTGCACCATTATCCTTATTCCATTTAGCCAAGTGATCGCGCAGGTCATCTCTTCCATAATACTTATCTGTCATCTGCACTTTTCGCTGCCCAAAACGTATTCTCATCATCCTCCTATAGTCGTGCCAATCACTGAAACTATCCTTGTGCATACCCCACCATCTTGCAGGAGTAGCATGTAGTACCCAGTCCAAGCCCTGGAAGCGATGTTTCTCCGGTACTTCTCTTTCAAATGCATCCAAAAAGCAATCAACATCATTTAGCCCCTCATAATGAGGTAGATCCCTGACTTCATATGACACACAACACAATGAATTGGTCATCATATTACAATGTAGCATCGAAATTGCATGCAGTTGGTTCTGCCAATGCTCCAATTCTTCATCCGAATTTGACATGTAGGAGATTTCATGATCCCATGAAATGCGTTTGTCTGCTGTCAGATTCACCCAATCCTAGTCTCACGCGTTATCTTGTAAATATGGTCCATATCGTCATTGCTTTCATAATATCGAACTAGTTATTTATAGCGTGGTCCCTCCGCGGGATCTAGTGGCACCTCTACGCGAAGCGACTTGTTTTCAAATATCATCTTCCACTTCTTTAGGTTGATTACCCCATTCATGTCACTGGCCCAATCAATTCCAAGGAGCACAAGATAGGGATTGCTATCATCCACAATCGCTATTACCTCAAAATCCGTCAGTGCGCTTGCACCCTCGATGTCAAATGTGACCCCTTGCAGCCTCCCTATTGGGATAATTTTCTGTTGATTTGTTGTATCACAGACCACTAGAGTGCAATTCTCCCCATTCTTTCCTAGGTCTATTTTGGCAAAGCATTCACATCAGACCCCAAATCGAGGATAACTTGGTCTATCTAGTATTCCCCTATTTACGTGGTGAGTCTCATCTCTCACTCGTCCTTGCCTTGTGCTTTCCAAGCTTCCTGACCACGCACGGTTCCCCAATAGCACCATCCTTACCAACGCACCAATTGATCAGTTCCTACAGACCCTTCACAACCTTACTGTCATGAAGCAACTTCATGCAAGTCTCCAAGAACGTGGTAATCATGGATGGGTCCATTTCTTCAACTGGTTTCTCCTGACTTCTGGAGGTAGGGGCCTTAATGAAGATTTTCTTTGCTTCCATAAATGTTTCTTTCGCATGATCCAAATCAAACCCAGTCTCATTTTTTGGTGCTTTGCAGACACATTCACCTTTTGCAGGTTGCTTCCCTTTATCCTCCCCATTCGTGGTACCACTCCGCAGCATAATGTTTACCTTAGGGTCTTCCTCGCAAGGCTCAACCCTCATCATCTGGAGGTTCTACATCAGCTTTGGGGGGTATGCCCCCTTTTCATGAATCTTAGCCAACAATATTGGGTAATCCTCAGTCGCATGGTCAAACTAAGTACAATAGTGACATGACAATCACGTCGGATTTAGATAGTCCCTCGCATAGTGTCATGGGCCTCTATAATCGTAACAAAATAGTTTTCCTTGGCCTCTCCTAGGCCCTCGTCCACCTCGGCCTCAATCGTGCCCCTGATACTCACCTCACGTGCCCCAATGCTTTCATCTGGAGGTCGCATTTCTATCTGCACTCTGTATGCGGGTGTCTTATCCATCATCAATTCGTAACTTCGATAATTATGCTCTTCATGGCCTACTGATTCATAGAAATTGTAGAACCGTTGTTGCAATGTTTGTACAAATTTCTATAGGAAATGGCAATTATCATTTGTATGTTTCCCTACTACTTGACATATAACACACCATAGCACAAGCCCTGCACTTGGGTCTGTCATGGCTTCTAGTCGTAGAGGCATTGGTCCTCCTGCTACAACATAGTTTGTGAAAACTGGGCAGTGATCCTTGTCATGTCCCTAACCCTTGCATTTTATGCACCAAACTTCTTCGGGCACCTCTGGCTGAGTAGTTCTATCCTGCTTCAGACTTTGCATTTCAAGACAAAGGTTTTGCAACTGTGCATGAATTTGCTGAACCCCTAGATTCAGATCTTCCATCGGCATTTCATGCAGTCTCATTTCAATCTCTAAGGCTTCTGCCTGAGTCTTAATCCTTTGTTGTGACAGCGCAACCCTTAGGTGAGGCAGGAGTGAAACCATGAACCATTCGTGGTGCTATCCATCCGTCAAATTCATATTAGCTTCGTGATTTTACACTTCAATATTTGATCTAACTCCTAAGGGGTCTCACATGGTTTCATCATGATTTCCTTGAATCTCACAATCGACTGCACTTTAGACCTAGGCCTACTTAATTCTTTTTTCAGCACGATCTGTATCTCTGCCAACATAGCTTCCTAGTTATCATTAGAGTACTTGATGTACCAGGTTAGCACGTGATCCTCCAAAGCACTAACAAACATCGCCTTATTCATGTGATTATCCATGATTCCCTAAGCTTCCTATACAACCTTTACAACGAACCAAAATTGGTTTGGATCCTCATTCCCTACACCCTTGAATACAGGTAGTTTTACGAAGTTCACCATTTTGAAAAGTGGAGGTGGCGGTGGTGTGGGTGATGGGGTGAGCAGTGGAGGCGAGGAAAAAGGTGGTGTGGATGGATGTGATTAGGGTAGAGGCAGTGTAGGTATTCATGGGAACCCTTGTCTTATCAACTAACTAGTGCTCAGGGGAGAAATTTGGGGTGTTCCTTCGTCATCACTTAAAGGAGGTCCGATCAATGGGCTATACTCAAGACCTTTTATTCCTCCATCCCTGAAAGGTTTTCTACTTCACGTAGCACCAAACATCAAGGTAACCACATAACTTGTTATTCACACAAGAGCATCTTAATCCAAGTATTTAGTGATTTTAAATAATTACCTCGCGGTCCTTTGAAGAAGCGGTGCTCTGCTTCGTTGTAACTAATAGAGGTATTGACTGTGAACTTTGTCAAAAATCCTTCTATGATGTGGTCAAGTCAATGGTCGACAACGCATGCGATCTTATCTTTAGAAGCTTCCAACCTCCCTACTAGCTTCGGTGTCCAAACAATCAGCTTATCAAGCCTCCACTTTCCTTGACCATCTACCAACTTCGCGATCCACTCATATAATTCAACCGGGAAGGAACAAAAGGATATTTCGTGTATTTTTGTGTACAGGTATCTATCCAACCATTGTTCTTTTATCAATCACAAATTCTTGTTTTCTTCCATCGTGAATTCGTGGATATTTTTATCCAACTAGGTTTCAATTTATTTCTTAGTTGGATGCAAATGATATGACATCACACATCTCTCATGTAGATCCTAGTCCCAACAACAAAACCATTTGTTGGCTTGATGGGCCCTGATCCATGTTCAGCTTTAATTGGCTAAGAAAATCCCTACACTTTTGGTCCTTTCGGCATCAGCCCAAAGAGTGCAGATCGAAGTCTCACCCGAAGCAGTATGGGGGGATGTAGGAACCAAGTTTCTGCACCCTGAGATGGTCGTGATGTTGATCTATACTTCCTCATCCTACCTTCATGAAAATCGATAAGCTTTTAGGGCTTATCGATGTTCCTTCTCTTTCATTCTTTAGTACCTCCGCAAAGGTACCCAACTGATCTTCGTTAACCCGACGTCCAAGGACTTACACACCTTTGTGGATATGTTATTGTGTAAGTTCCCAAGTTATCTTAAGTGTTATCCAATCTACCATTCATTTACAGTTATCTTCATGTAATCCTATATTCTTTCTCGCGTTCAATTAACAAGTATAATCGAACACATTCACACATTATATAAGAATTATAATGTAAACCTAGATTATATCATAATATAATTAGATGCATTTAATCAGAGACAAAATACACAGTGATTTGCATAATACTTCTCTTTATTGATATCTCAATTTTAGAACAGACTCTATCCACCCTGCATACACAGCTGTAGGGGTCTGCGCACTCAGCTGCGGAATTCCAGCCTAGGCCTTTGCACACTCAGCTGCAAAGCCTCTACCTATGCTAAGACCTGAGAAAACTTAGAACTTTTTACCCAAAACTCTTATTTTCTCTACTACTCCTCCCTCTTAGAAATTTCGAAGACTCCCTTTTTATACAATCCCATGGTCCGCAGACCATGGGTAGATATTTACAGCCGACATGAGACTTTACAAAATAAGGGCAGACAACCCTTTGACATCTTCGTGCTCCATGACCACAAAATGTGGAGACTTTACATCTTTATTACAAAATTTGGTTCTTCTACCCCAAAATCTGGGCTTTTAGCCCCAAAGCTGGCTCTTGGGGGAACACATTTCCAATAGTTTTCAAGCGAGACTTCGATGGATTCAGAAGGTTGATTACTAATGAAAGAAAGAGAAATCTACTCTAGGAGAAAGCTTGTCTACTGCAATAATGAAATGGACTGAAATCGAATGCTACAAACACACCATGTCCTAACTAACTGCTGATCTTCATGACTTGTCTGCTTGTACTCCGAGCTAGTGTGATTGATGGAGGAATATTTGAATGAGGGAAGAGTAAATGAGGAGGATTTACTTCCTACATTATCTCTTCCTTGTCCCATTAGAGTTTCAGCCCTTAATATTGCAAAAGTCCCTGATTTTCTCTCACAAACATGCATTCAATGCACATTAGTCCACTAGGCATAATATATCACTTTAACTCATCTCATTAAACAAATTATAATTAAAACATGTAATAATTTGTGAAAAGAGTTACTTTGACTAAGCTAGGAGGTGATTTCATGTCCATATAGTTACCCAATGTTGAGGCTCATCATCACCCCCCTACTGAAAGTGTTTCTCATCCTCTGAGCAACTCAATCAATATCCATGTTTTTCATAGCTCTAGTGGCTTCCTTGACATCCCATGCTTCTACTGCAATTTCCTCTTCTTATGCATAGAATATTGCCTTCCTTTCTACCTCCTCCCACTACTTTCTTTCTTCCTCTTCCTTCCTTCCTTCTAACATCCCCAAGAGTATTGGTGGACTGAGTCTCAATCCAATCCAATTAACTTTGAGCCTTTGGATGGTTTGGTTGTACATGGGTGCCTTGTTCAGTTATTCTCTCATCCTTTGAGGAGAATGGTACTCTCTGATTTTCATACTGTATGGCAAAGTATTCCATCTCCTTTGGCAAGCTTGCATGCTTTCATCCCCTAACAGTTTGAACATATCCTCAAAATGTGTAATTTCTTTCTCTTGGGTAGTAAGATGCAAGTTGAGGATCGTTTGCAATTAAATTATGTGTGTTGATGACATCCATTGGATTTTAATGCTCAGCTCTTATCATGAGAGGCTCTATTTGTTCCCTTGCCAATATATTCTTCATTTATGCAGCCCTTGCTTTCTCATGGCCAAAGTCATCAACTATAAATCCCCTAGCTTTGCATTAAGGTCCCATACATCCATATCTTTCAAGGCCATGTTATGCAAGTAGAACTCAGACATCTTAGCCCTATCTTTCGATGCACTTTGATCTCAAAGATCAATGAACTGTATATAATCCTGGAATGACATTGTGCCTCTCTGTGCTAGGGCCTTGATTTGGAGCTACAACCATTGTTCCTTAAGGTATAATTCATAGTACTTAGCTTGCATCTTGCATTGGATTTCTTCCAAAGATAGACTGGCCATGGATGCTAATTGATTCTCTCTTTCTTGGAGTTGTACTTTCACCATGCATTTTCTACCTCCAATTGAGTTTTCAATATGGCCTTTCTGTCCCTTAGGCTACTTAGTTCTCCACCCATCTCTTTGAGCTTCTCCTCCATGTGACCAATGTCCTCCACTCCCTCGAACTTGGAAATCTGCATCCATCTGTGTGTTCTAGCTCTTTCTTTCTCAAGCTCAAAGAATAATGAGATGGAAAATTTTTGTGGAATTACCCTGCCCCCTTCAATAAATCTATAATAGGAGTTAAGATTAGGTTGAGGACTAGGTTCCCTTAGCTCTAGGTCCTCTCTCTTTGTTTCTTGCTGCATACTTTGTTCCTTATACAATTTCTGAGTTTCCTATAGGTTTAGTAGAGTTTCCTGTAGGACTACCTCTGCTTCCTATAGGTCCTGCTATGCATCCTATAGGATGTCTTTTCTTTTGGATGAGGTAGATATAGTAACAGGCCTTTCTCTCATAAGTGATAGGAGACTTAGGGGAGGTTTGTGTTGAGGATCTTTCTCCTTGAGTTTTTATAAGTGGAGCCATCTTCTCTTGCTATTTAGGTGAGTCCTCAATAACAATGGGAACCTTGGTTGGAGTTTGAGGTTTTCCTTGCCTTATCCTTGTACTTTTCCTTGTTCTAAAGTATAATGGGGCTTGCCTCTGTCTCTTTCCTTTTTGTTTGACATGGGTGCTAAGGGTAGTGAGGGCATATACTGCCTCTTTCTCAGTGGGTTTTGGAGACACCTCGGGTGACTCCTCCTTGTCCTCTACCTCCTCTTTTCTATTTCCCTTTTCACCTTTGTCCTTATCCTCTTCTTCTCCCTCTAGATCCTCATCTTTTTTATCAGTTTCCTCCTTGACATATTCCTATGTTTCTTCATTACTTTCCTTCCCTTTCTCTCCCTCTTCCTCCTCATCTATTTCCTCTTCATCCCTCTCTCCTTCTTCTTCATCCTTTTCACTCACAATAGGGCTAATATCATATGTGAGGGCTTTGATATCCTCCTCTGACTACATGTTTCTGAAAATTTCCCATTGGATAGGATTTTGAGGTTTTGGAGGGCATCTTCTATGATGATTCTAATTAACCCATGGTGGGCTAACTGTTGGTATTTTCCTTCCTGCACCCTTATGCTCATGTCTATCAGAGATTGCAAAAGGAAGTATGGTATGCTGAGCCTGTGGTGAGGAGGTGTTTCTGTTGCAAACCTCAATTCTTCAAGAAGCCTAAAGTGATATCCATATACCACACTATACCTACCTTCACATTATATGTATTTTATAATATGGTAGCTTACCTCATTCCATGGGTATGGTAGGCTTGCTCTCCTCACTCCATTTTTGTCTTCAATGGGCTCCTCTCCCTTAAGAAAGAATTTATTCTTGGCAGTTTGGCTATTTCCCTTGTCTTCCTTTCTCCAAGGAACTCCTAAGGGAAGTGTGGTAATTATTCTTATGAGTTCAAGGGTGAGCTCTATGGAGAGGCCTCTCAACACAATAGTGGCATGGGTCATGGTCAGTGGAATGAGGGAGAGAGAAAAATATATGGCTACTTCATCATTTTACCCCCATCAATTTCTCAAAGTACCCCATCCATTTATGCCTTGTGAATATTTCTAGCAAAGGAGGGTGTTGGTGAACCCTTACAATGTTAATGGGCTCCCTTTTACTAAACCCCCATGTAATTTTGTCTCATGAATTTGAGTAGACATGTATGATAATAAAATTTAATGAAGGAGGAAATGGGACTAAAATTTTTGTGGATAAAATTCTCTTATACAACTATCAATTTCAATCAAAGTAGGAGATTGTTTTTGTTCTTTTTACTTCGAAATATGGAAGGAAATTTAGAGCCTACCTCCTTATAGTGCTTTTCATAGCCAACCCTTGTGTTTATGTAGGCTTTAACCCCTTAAAGAAATTACCTGCATACGAATTCTAAAATGCAGAAAATAAACAATAGCGAGAGCATAACACATAAAACAAATATACACAGATATTTTCCCCTAGATCCCAAAACCAAGCTACCAGATTGATTTTTCATTATGTTCCTTTCAATGTTACAATACATATATATACATGCTGAAGCAGCCAATACCATGGACCGAAAACCATTGCTCCCAAAACCATGTGCGAAAACCATGCACAAAACTATAGGTAAGTCTACCAACCTAATAGAGGGTCCAAAAAAAATTCCCTGAGGCGCTGCCCTGAATCCTGTACAGGGGGGCTAACCAACCCCCTCAAACTCCCTGTGATTCCCCCACAATGCAATTTCCGTAACGAAGGGGGGCTTTGCCCCCCCTCTAACCCCCCGATTAACTAGAGATTTGGAAAGAATATAACACAACCCAACATTCTCCCACTTTTTGTTTTCTTTTGACAGGGGGACATAGGAGAGCTTAGTCATTCATCCAGCCCTACAACACCCATTGTTTCTCTACACCAAGAGAACTTCTCAGAGCTCACAAATTTTTTCAATGCATCTGCAGTATTCTTCAAAGGGTCCACCTTTACCAGCAACACCTTTTTGACTTCTATCATATCCCTCACAAAGTGATACTAAACATCAATGTGCTTTGTCTTTGAATGGTAAGTAGGGTTCTTTGACAAGAAAATTGCACTTTGGCTATCATAGTCTATTCTTATATCTCCTCGAACTAACCCCATACTTGAACACAATCTCTGCAACTAGACTATTTCCTTTCTTGCATGAGTGGTTGCCATGTATTCTGCCTCTATAGTTGATAATGCCACTACAAGTTTTTTCTTACTCATCCAACTGATTGTACCTCCAAATAGGTTAAACACATACCCACTTGTAGATCTTCTATGATCCAGACCTCCAACCCAGTCTGCATAAACAAAGCCATGAATATCCAACACTTTGTCCAATCTTGGTCTTCCTTGGTAGCACAAACCATAATCACTAGTGCCACAGAAATACCTGAAGACCAGCTTTACTATTGTCCATTGCTCCTTCCTTGAATTTGACATAACCTACTTAATACTCCCACTACATGTGAAATGTTTGGCATATTACAGACCATCACATACATCAAGCCACCGACTACACTTGCATATGGAACATGGGACATGTCCTCTTCCTCTTCTTAGGTCTTGGGACAATTTTCAGTAGACAACTTCACACCTACAAGAATAGGAACCTTCACTGGTTTACTATCCTACATATTAAACCTTTGTAGTATTGTCTCAACATAATTCCTTTAGTTTAACCAAATCTTCCTCTTTTCCTGATCTCTTTTAATTTCCATGCCCAAAATATAGTTTGAAGCACCAAGATCTTTCATGTTGAATTTGGAGGACAATTGGGTCTTCAAATCGTAGATAATTTCTTTCTCATTTCCAACTAGCAACATATCATCCACATACAAGGCCATATAAATAACACATCCACCAATTAATTTAAAATACACACAGTTATCTGCCTTGCTTCTAGTGAAGACAAGTCCTTGTATAAATGTATCAAATTTCTGATACCACGTCCTTGGTGACTGTTTTAACCCGTAGAAAGACCTTTTCTAAATTTCATACTAGTTCTTTCACCCTTCACCTCAAAGCCTTCAATTTCTTCATGTAGATCTCCTCTTTCAGATCCCCATGAAGAAATGTTGTCTTCACATCCATCTGTTATACCTCAAAATAAAAAGCAACAATAATAGATAAAAGTAATCTAATAGAAGCTACCTTGGCAACAGGAGAAAAAATATCACCAAAATCAATTCCCGGCATTTGGGAATAACCTTTTGCTACCAACCAAGCTTTGTATTTCTCCACCTTTCCTTCTGCATTTGTCTTCTTCTTGAACACCCATTTTCTACAAATGGGTTTCCTTCCAGACGGAACTCAACTAGGTCCCAAGCCTCATTTTTGTGCAAAGATGCCATTTCATCAACCATGGCCTCTTTCTAGAGTTTTCCATCCTCTGAATCTACTGCCTCCTTCACAATTCTGGGATCATCATCAGTAACAAATAAAGAAAAATTTGAATAGAAGGTAGATGGACTATACCTTTCTGGCTACCTTCTTTCTCGAACTGATCTTCTCACAACCAGAGTTTGTGGCTCTTCATATTTTGATTCATCTTCTGTTGTAGAGTCTGATTCTTCCTCCTTAAGCTCAAACTCTATCTTCTCATGTTCCTTTGGTTGGACTTCATGTTTAATAACATCTTTCACCTCTCTAAACACCACATCTCAGCCATACACAACCTTTCTTGTTACTGGGTTCCAAAGCTTATAACCCTTTAATCCATCCTTATACCGAATAAATATTCACTTGTCATATTTACTATCCAACATTGTTCTTTTATCCTTTGGAACATATACATATGCATCACATCCAAATACCCTCAATTGTGAAAGAGAGGGTTTCTTACCAGTCCTTACCTCTTGTGGAGTCTTATATTCCAACATTGATGAAGGTGATCCGTTGACCAGGTAACATGTTGTCTCCACTGCCTCTGCCCAAAATTCCTATCCTAACCTAACACCACTGAGCATACTTCTCGCCCTTTCCATCAATGTCTTGTTAATTCTTTTTGCAACTCCATTTTGCTCAGGTGTGTATGTAGTAGTCTTCTTCCGTGCTATACCACACTTCTTACAAAATTCTTCAACTTCCTTCTTGCAAAAATCTTCACTGTTATCTGTCCTCAACACCTCTATCTTCCTCTCTGTCTGGTTTTCCACAAGCCTTAAATTCTTTAAACCTATCAAAGGCTTTAGATTTCTTCTTGAAGAAATATATCCATGTATTCCTTGAGAAGCCATCTATAAATGATAGATAGTACATAGACTTACCAAGTGATGGAACCTTCATAGGTCCAAACACATCACTGTGCACAAGCTCTAATATATGTTTCTCCCTCTTACCACCAGAGGGGAAACTCACCTGATTCTATTTCCCATATACACAATTTTCATAGAAATCAAAATCCAGAGAGCTATTAGTCATACCTTCTATTGTACCTTTACCATGAAGTATTCGAAGGCCCTTCTCTCCAATATGTCAAAGCCTTTGATGCCATAGCATGGTATTTTCTTCAAAGACCACTAGATTTTCTGCTCCACTTTCAGGAACCACAAAATTGTTGCACCCATCAACAATAGTGCTACCTTGTAGCTTGTACAGAGCTCCAATCTAAACTCCCCTGATCAATACCAATTCTCCCCAAAAAATCTTATAGATATCCTTCTCGAACAATATTTTTACACCTGCATCATCCAACTTGCTTACAAAAATCAAATTTCTGGCCAATGTAGGAATATGTAGAAAACCCGGAAGTGTTTTAATCCTACCACCTTGCAAATTCAACTTAACCTTTCTGTGACCAACAATTTTAGCCTTCCTGTCATCCCCCAAGAGGACATCACCACCATCATATTTCTCATTCTCGTAGAACCACTCTCTATGGGGAGTGAAGTGAAAGGATGCACATGAGTCAATCAACCATGCCTCATGATCTACATGTGTACTTGAGAAAGCCATGTACACATCCCCACCTTCATCTGAGGTGGTTTTCACCTCTACAGAAGGAGCAACATTAGATCTCTTTCCTTTGTTAGGATCTTTAGATTTACAGTCCCTTTTATAGTGCCCTTCCTTTTCGCACTTCCAGCACACCATTACAAGTTTTCTTAGAGATTTAGATCTCCCTTTATATTTAGATCTCCCACTCATTGACTTATTTTTGTTTATGTTCTAGGAAATTCCTCATACAATTAAGGCATCACCATTCTGGCTCTCCATATATTTCCATCTCATCTCCTCCGTGAGTAAGGATGAGACTATTTCATCAAACTATAAGGAAGTTGCATTGCTACCTATTGCAATAACTAGACTATCCCACGAATTTGGTAGAGAACACAACAAACTGATGCACTTATCTTCATCTGAAATTTTAATATCAACATATAATAACTAACTTACCATAGTATTAAATGAGTTCAGATGCTTTGACACTGAGTCTCCATCTTTGATCCTCAGGTTATACAACTTTTTCTATAGGAACAATTTATTCACTAGAGACTTAGATTGATACAAAGTCCCTAACTTGTCCCACAAAGACTTAGTCATAGCTTCCCCTGATACATCCAACAATACTGAATCTAAGGCACACAATTGTATTGTGCTCTTTACCTTCCAATCCAACTTCTTCCATTCTTCATCAGACACTCCTGTTGGTTTAGTACCCAGATCTACCATGATCCACTGATCTTTATCTACCAACAGATCCTCCATCTTGAGTTTCCATAACTTAGAACTCTGACCATTAAATTTCTCAATCTCTATCTTTCCATTGCTCAGCATCTTCTTTCACCACCAGAATCGATCCCTCAGATCTCCCACTGAACAGGGTCTACCATAGGCCCAAGCGAAACCCCTCAGCAACAAAGGCATCCCCTTGAAGCCAAAACAACTCCAATACCAAATGTAGGTTTTAACCCCATACATAAATTACCTACATACAAATTCTAAAACATAGAAAATAAACAATAGTGAGAGCATAACACATAAAACAAATATACACAGAGATTTTCCCCTGGATCCCAAAACTAGGACTACCAAATTGATTTTTCATTATGTTCCTTTCATTGTTACAATACATACATACATACATACATACATACATACATACATACATACATACATACATATATATATATATATATATATCTTCTGAAGCATCCAATACCATGGACCGAAAACCATCGCGCCCAAAACCATGTGTGAAAACCATCCACAAAACCATAGGTAGGTCCACCCACCTAATATAGGGTCCAAAAATTTTTCCCTAGGGCGCTGTCATGGACCTCATAGAGGGGGGATAACCACCCCCCTCAAACCCCCTGTGAAAACCCTGTTATGCAATTGGTGCAACGAAGGGCGGGCTCTGCCCCCTCTCTAACCCCCTGGTTAACTAGGGTAGCTAGTTGTGGAGAGAATATAACACAACCCAATAGTTTCCCCCTCTGAAATTGCTCTCTACCAATCCTATAGACTGCCTAACTATATCCTAGAGGATTCTTGTGTGATCCTATAGGAAGTCATGCACAAGAAAAAATGAAGTTTTCCTCTCCTAAAGGTTGCTTGGGGATGAGAGCGATTTGCTAGAGTGAGCCTCAAGAAGATGAATGCATGAGTGCATGGGGATCAATGTTCCTCTTATGGTCGAGTTGAGTGAGGTGGTGTGCTGGAAGCCAAGGTAAGAATTCCTATTTTTGGACCATTGGTCCCCACTACCACATCATCATTCCCCTTACCTCATAATCAACTCCCACTTCAGGCATCTGTAGTCTCAATTGCTTCTGACCTCATTCTCCTTTTCTTTGACTTGACTCTTGCCACATGTGCGAGGACTAACGACTTTGTCCTCGTTGACTGAACAAAGGTGGCCAAGTTAACTAGCTTATAAACCAAATCATTCACAACCTTTACATATTTTGATTACATTATGAAAATGAGGGAGTGAAGAGAGATGATTACTTGTGGTAACAATACCTTGCTGTAGTTTGTGGAAGAAATGAGGCTTTTGTCATATGTTGGCTACATGTGATCTATCCTTCTTTTTTTCTTATTTTATTTTATTTTCCTTTGATGATTTCCTTGATGTGCAGGTACCTGGTGTTGAAGATGATGGTGTTGTTGTTGCTCTAGAGCTTCTTCTACCATTGGATCTCCATCTTGGAAACTTGCTACAACTTATGATTTTTATTCTGTGGGATAGACTGTTATAGGATTTCCTACAGGATGTCATGTAGCTGCTTCTCCCTTAAAAAAATCAATCATTTCTATTGTTGGGACTTGATGATGATGACCATGGATAGAGTGGAGGTCTAGGGGTGTGTGAATAATGAGAAATAACCTCCACATGTTGTTCCCCTTTGCTCTCTATCTCATATTTTTTTCTGTGTTTTTCTTGAAGACTAATTTTTTTGAAAACTGATTTTTTAATGATGAATGCAAGGGTGATCAAGGTGGAGAGAGGTATGGTAATGAAGTGGTGATGTAGGGATTTTAATTTTTTGACATGGGAAGGTCCTTTCCTTTCCCTAGGGTTACTTCCTGTAGGATTCCCAAGCCACTGTAATTCCTACAGGATCATCCTGTAGGTTTTCAGAAGATCTTGTAAGTTTACAGGGAATCCTGTAGAAAACATAGCACCCTTGCAAACTGAGGAAAATGAGTGAAAAAAATGAAAGGAATGGTGGAATGATGAAGGATAATGAATGGATAAATAAACATATGAGTGGAATAGGTCCCTTTTTATTCTCCTTTTCTCTCTAATCATCCTCTTGCTAACCTGCAAACAATTTTTCATGATTTTTCCTTTCTCTCTTTTTTTTTTTTAAATAACTAGTCTGCGTCCAAGAGGTTTTCATCCTAGTTGCTTGCTCTGGGCACCTCAAGAGAGGTTTTCACCTAGATATCTTTTTTTTTTTTTTTTTTGACACCATTGGGCCACCTCGAGAGGTTTTCAACCTAATGGTGGGACTCAAGCACCTCATGGAGGCTTTCACCTGAGTCTCCTTATTATTTTTTTTCTTTTTTCTCAGTGAATTGATGAGGCAAGAGCTGAGGCTTGCTCCACCACCATCACTATTTTATTGATACCATCAATGAACTCTTGCTTTGACAATGACCTAAAATTTCAATCTGTGCCCATTAAAAATTAAAGGAATGGCCTCTACATCTATGGTTATGATCTGCACTGAACCATTGTCATGACATCTCTCTATAACATAAGGCCATAACCATATTGTCCTTAAATTTCCCTTAAAGTCCTTATATTTGGAATCATACAACAAAGCCCAATAACCTTATTGAAATTTCTTATCCTTGATGTTCTTATCATGCCAGATCTTCCTCTGAATTTGAGTTACCTCCATGTGTAGGAGGGCCTACATTCTGAACTCATATAAACCATTCAAATGGAGAAATATCTCTTTTTGTGCACTGCTGAGATCTAGATCTAGTTGGGCTACCATCCTCAATGTATTATACTCAAACTCAATGGACAAATGGGCCTTTTTCCCATAGACCAGCTCATAGGGTGTGAATCCATTAGTGGTCTTCCAGGTGGTATTTATGGCCCAGGTGGCCTCAACTAGTCTATTTGCCCAATCTTTCCTGCTTCTAACCACTTTCATTAGGATGCCCTCCATCGCTCTATTGGTCACCTCGACTTGCTCATTATCTTGTGGGTGATAGGGAGTGGAGGTTCTATGCTTGATCTTGTGCTGGCTTAGTAACTCTTCAATCATATTGGAGGTAAACTGGCTACCTTGACCAGTGACCAGTTCTCTAGGGTACCCAAACTTGTAAAATACATTCTCCCTTAAGAAATCAACCATCTTCTCCTCTATTATTGCCTTGATTGCCTTGGTTTCATCCCACTTAGTCAGATAGTCAGTGCATAAAATGATATACTAATTTTTCTTGGAAGGAGTTTCAATAGGTCCAATGAAGTCCATGCCCCACTTGTAAAATGGCTTGAAAGTCACTTGAGGTTGAAGAGGCATTTCGTCTCTTGGAGTATGCTTTCCCATCCTTTGGCACCAATCACACTGACTAGTATATATTTTCACATCCCGATGAAGAGTGGGCCAATAATAACCAGCTTGTAACACTTTAAATGCTCTCTATTTTATGAAAGGTGACCTCCACAAGGCCCATCATGACAGGTCATGAGGATGTCAAAGACTTCCTTCTCCCTGACACATCTTCATAGGATTTGATCCAGGCCTAGTTTGAAGAGGTTCCCCCAATTCAAGTGAAGGGGGCGCTCTTCCTCAAAATCTTGCTTTTCTCTTTGTGGGACAATTTTGGTGGGAACTGTATAGATACCAAATAGTTTTCTATGTCAGAAAACCATGGAGAGAGAATAGAAATGGAGAATAGGTGCTCATACAATAACTGATCATCAACCATTCTCTCCTCACCTGCAGGAAAAGTTAATCTGGACAAAAAATCTACAAGAACATTTTCCTTCCCAAGATTATCAACAATAGTTAGATTAGACTGTTGTAATAAAAGTAAGCATCTAATAATCTGGGCATTCACATCAAGTTTATTCATTAAATATTTGATTGCAGCATGGTCAATACGAAATGTTTGATAGCCTATAATATAATGCCTAAATTTTTTCAATGAATGCACAACAACCAGTAGCTCATTTTCGGTCACTGTGTAGTTTAGTTTGGCCTTTGACAGATTCTTATTGATAAAGTAAATGGCATAAGGAAATTTTTCATGTATTTGGCCTAGGGTTTCTCCTATGGATTTGTGTGAGGCATCAGCATGTATATGAAAAGGAAGGGCCCAATTTGGGCCTCAGAGAATTGATGCAGTGGTTAACTTGTCCTTCAGGGTGTTCAGGGCCTCTTGATAGATTTTTGACCATACAAACTCAAAGCCTTTGGCCAACAACCCAAATAAAGGAGAAGCCAACTTGCTGAAGGAATTTATAAACCTTTGTTAGTATCTAGCTAACCCTAGGAAAATCCTGACATATCTCGGATTTTGTGGAGGTGGGACCCCTTGGATGATAGCTATTTTGTTTGGGTCCACCTGTAGTCCTTGCTGAGAT
Source organism: Pinus taeda (assembly GCA_000404065.3). Classification (NCBI taxonomy): domain Eukaryota; kingdom Viridiplantae; phylum Streptophyta; class Pinopsida; order Pinales; family Pinaceae; genus Pinus; species Pinus taeda. Next base: position 82,485 of record APFE030472903.1, on the reverse strand, counting down.
ATTGAATGACCTAACACAGTCCCTACAGTAATTAAGAATTCACATTTTTCGGGACTGCAAGACAAGTCCATTTCATTGCATTTGTGCATCACCTTACCTAAGTTGGATAGAGCCTCCTGGAAATCACATCCATAAGGTGTAAAATCATCCATATAAATCTCTACCACATCATGGAATAACTTAGCAAAAATACTCAGGAACACTCTGTAAAGTGACAAGTGAAGGTGGTTTTATTCTTCTCTTCCGAGCTGATTTGGATTTGATTGTACCGACTCAATCTATCTAGGAAAGAGAAAAAATTTACCTGCCAGACCATCTAGCACTTGATTGATGAAAGGTAGAGGGAAATGGTCCTTCTTTGTGGCTTTGTTTAACTCTCTGTAAGTAACACAAATCCTCCACTTACCTTTTTTCTTTGGAACTAACACCAAAGGAGACACCCACTCACTATATGAGATAGGGTAAATGAATCCTGCATCTAGCAACTTTTGCAGTTATTTTGTGACTATATCTTTAAGAGCTGGATTCATACTCCTTTGGGGTTGTCGGACTGGCTTGCAACCTTCTTTGATATAAATGTGGTGAGCATAGACCAAGGGGTGCACTCCCTTCATTTCTTTGTAACTCCAAGCAAAGGCATCAAGATGTTCCTTTAGCAGGTTGCACAACTTTTCTTCTTGCTGAACATAAAGGGATGGGTTGATTTTCAATGTTATCTCGTGAACGAATTCTATGGTTTTGACATGGATAGGGTTGGAATCAGCTAAGCATATATCAATCTGATGGTTGTTCTAGGTTTCCTTTACTACTTCTTCTAAGGACAATGTACTTGAAGTTGGACTTTGGAGTATGTGTTCAATCAAATCATCTTCATCCTGTTATCCCCCTCCCATGGTTGTTTCTAAGGTATATAGTTGGGAAGAATAAACTTGATCTTCCTCCTCCTCTTCCAGCCACAATGGTAATTCATGTTCTAGAGATCACTGAGTAGGAGGGTATAGGACTAACTGCTTGGACATATGGCCACTCTTGATAGTCATATTTCTAGCCCTGCAGCTAATGTAGGCATGGATAGTGGCTAACCTAAGCCTCGGAAGGATAAGAGGGTAACTAGTAAGCTTAGCCTTAGGTTGGAGAACTAGGAAATGTGCAGGGTATTCCCAAGAGTAAATGGAGACCATCACATCCTCCACAATCCCCTCAGGGGTCACTGTGGAGAGGTCTGCAAGTTGTAGAACTGTTGTGGTCTTTCTCAATGAACCTTGGAGGTTGAGCTTCTACATGGTATCCTTGGTCATCACATTAATGGCAGCCCCAAGATCGATCAAAGTGTGTGGGAAAATGGCGCCATTGATGTGCACATCTACTACAGGGCTTCTAGGGTCCAAATACTTTGGATAGATTACTTGCCCTAGCATTAAGTCAGACAGTTGTCCAATGACATAAATGGTAGGGGAATCTCTTCTTCGCATCCCTGGATATTTGAAGCACTTCTCCTTAATCAACTTGTTGTAAATAGGTACATCTTTAATAGCTTGGAGAAGTGGAATTCTGACACATAGGTTTTTTAATTCTCCCAGAAGTTCAGTCTATTCTAGGTAGGCTGGAGTGGTTGGGTTAATCTCTCAGAAAAGGGTGGTGGATTTACTTTAAGCATGCTTTCCTCTATTTCTTCCTCAACCTCCCTAGGTGGAGGTAGAGGTTGGTTTTCTGAGAGTACTCTCCTAGATCTCAGGTTGATTTCCTAAATTTCCACATCATAAGCTGGATAGGATGTCTCTCCATTGCATACTTGTTATGCCTATCTGTTGTTCGGGTTTGTATTTAGCTCGGAATTCATATGGAGTTGTTTAGGTGGAGTAGAGTGTAACAACTGTGGTTGAGTAGGTGGTGAAGGCAATAAAGCTGAGCATTGTTGTATGGGGGGCTCCACCCCTAGGGTGTTGCATTCCACTGAGGTTGTGGTGAAGCATATGGTTGAAATGACTGGTTGGCTGGCTGGGAATGATACTGAGGTGCAAAGGACCAAGGAGGAGGTGTAGACTAGGAAGGATGAGCAGGGGGCCCCCAAGAAGGTGTGGATGTGGTCTAGTTGGGTTTACAATATGCATGGGATGACCCTTGCATGCCTTGTTGGTATGGCCTAGGCCCATGAGCTCTCCTTTGGTTTATGTAGCAAAGTTGTTCAGTTACCCCTTCAGCTCATTGATATACAACTTTTAATCCAGGGAGAGCAGGGGACTTATCTATGGAGTGGTTTTCTTCAGAGACTCAGCATATTTCAATAGAATTCAATGGACATTCATTCCTAGGGTGCCTCCTAGTGCATCTAGGGTAGAAAATGGCTAAGGCTCTCTCTTCTTCCTCCTGTTTTCTCTTAATGTGCATAGTGTCCATCTATAGGCAAGGGTTTGCAACATCTCACTCTTGAAATCTTCTAGCATGTTTCCAATTTCACCCTCGATGGATGAATTGGAAGAGGATGGACTGACCATAAGTTGACTACCCCTAACCCTTTTCCTAGCTGCCCTAGAATGGTTTCTAAAGACAATCTTGATATCCTCATAGGGTAACTGGTACATATCCGCTCTTGCTAACAAGTTTAGGGTATCCATAAGATCTTCCCTTACTCCTCTATGTAGGACTAGCTTTAGTGACTCAGGGTCAAGTGTGCACCTGGACCTTTTGTAGCTAAGCTGGAATCTTTCTTCATAATCTTCTAGGTGTTGTAGCGTTTTTTCGTTTTGTTAAGTCAGTATCAATTAGTCAAAAAAATGAAAATATATTTCAAAAAATGTTAAGTTAGGATATGAACAAAAAGAATATTAAATAAAAAATGTTAGGGATATTTGATGAATAAGTCCATATCAAATAAAATGTTAGAATAGATGCCCTAAAAAATGAAGGCAAAAATAAAATGTTAAGTTAGAAAGAAAAGCAAAAAATAATAAACTCTGAAAGTGTTGCAAATCCAAATTCCACTACTCTTAGTATAGTTTAGTTTTGCAAATAAAATTGTGTGAAGATTGTTTAAATGCCACACTAGTTCATACAATCCAATTATACAGTTTAATCATGGTTGGATTTGATTTAAATTAATTGTCAATAGGTAGCAAATAAAATTGGCTCAACAGTTTAATTTGGGCTAATGGAGGAAATAAGTGATAGATGTAGATTAGTCATTAAAATGAAATATTAAGTTTCTAGCCTAAATGCACTTGGATGAATAAATGAAAATGTTAGGAGTATAAAGGGTAGGTAGACATATAAAAAATAATTGTAGTAGGGAAGGTTTTTATCCTGAGTTGTAACATTGGATAATGAGTGCATACAATGTTGCATTTTTAATTAGTCATAATCCTAAGTACCAATGTATTTTATGGTATCCTAACTTCATTCATTTATTCCCCCATTACTCAAAATTGTCACATCCACCATAAAATCATGACCCTGCCATCACTTCTGCCTCACATGTTAAATCCCTTCCACCTTACCATTCATCCCGCATGCTCTCCCGAGATTTGTTGGCCCACATCACTCCTCGGCTCTCTTTTTTCTTCTGACTTTATCTGTGGGGGGGGGGGGGTTCCGAAGTGGTAGTTTCTAAACTTCCTTCTTAAACCACCTTATCCTCATTTTAGTTGTTTTGGGACTTAAAATCTAGAAACAACTTACTGCCTCAAGTTGCTCCCAAACACGGTTTATGTGTGACCATTTACCGCCACTCCATGTCAATGTCCACATCCACTCCATGTCACTTCTTCCATCCAATAAACTTTCACCTATCTGTTATTCTTTCAGTTCATAACTCCCATGAATATATGTACCAAAGACTTATTAATTAATCTCGTTGGATAATTAATGTAGTTTTAACAGTTCATTCAACAGCTTCGCTCCAATTTTTCTATTAAAAACCCTATTCCTCCATGAAAATAGTTACACAGTGCATTTATGTAACTAAATTGATCATTCAAGATTGCATCCTTACAGCTCAACAACGGTTCGACAATTGAGCAATTATTTTGTCTTGTTCAGAAGAAAGCCGATATCTAGGTCCACTTGTCTCTTTTTCAGTCATACCGTTTTTACTGTGATCACTCTGTTTCAGACTAATTTTTCCATTTCTATCATTTTCAGTCTACAAATTCATTTGATAAAATGCATCCTAAGGGAAAAGAAGTTGCAGAAATCCCAAATCCTCTTGTACATCCACATGTTGACTTCGATCATACCCCCTAGTCGATAGAAATTGCAAAATCATTGAGACTTCTTCTCAATTTGATTTATATGAAATGTACTGCTGGATGGAAGATCAATTAATCAATCAGAAAGATGAAAGAGGACTTTCAGACTCCCTCCTTCCCGACTACATTTTCCCTCAGATACATAGAGCACCTGAATTTGTCAGGAAATGCCATGAATATTATGATCCTAGCCAAAGAACAATCATTTCATCCATAGGAGAAATCCTTTGTTTAATCAATGTTGAGTCCATTGAAAAGATGTTGCAGGCCCCTACTATTACACAAACCCATCCTTTTTCCCATGAAAGCTTGATAAAAGCCTATCAGAAACTAGATTTTACTAAAATATCCCAGACTCTTGAACTTTTCCTAGCTATTGATAGTACTCTGCCTAAAATAAGCCCTCCTTATGACTCATCCATGTTCCTTGATAGAACCAAGAAAATCACCACTATTTTGTCCTATCTGCTTGGTTATAACTCTGATCAATATGTTAATGATGCCATCTTAGGTTTCTTGTCTACCTTTTCTGTTGATTTCAAACCCACTGTTATTTATAATTTCAGCCAATTACTAGCTGAAGCCATACATGAGAAATTTGTCCAGTTTAACACTGAAGAAGTATTCAAGTATGCTTTAGTACTTGTGTACCTTTATATATATTTTTAGGGAGACAAATTTCCATTCACATTATAGAAGCTAGATGAGGAAGGCAACTAGAAATCAATGATCTTTTGGACTACAATGGGAATGAATGAGAACGAAGATTTTACCTATAAACAGTTCATAGAATTGTTTATTCATCCAGCTATTAGTCTTATGAGCATCACTCCAATACCAAGAAGTAGTGATGAGATTGTCAAAGTATTGCAATTGGTCAACAAATCCACAACAGGAGATTGGTATTTTTACCAAAACTACACAGAAATCAGGGTTTATGGTTGTGAGATTCCACCCTACAAACTTCCCAAGTACCTCCCCATCAGAATCTTTGCATTCGAATATATTAGGCAGAGGTTAAATGTAGATGAAGTACACTTTGTGGCAGCAAAGAAGAAATCTCAACTCAAGCTGAAAGCTCAAGTTGGTCCATTCATCTTCAACACTAGAGCAGCAGGAGAGGAGGCAGACAAGTTATTAAAGGAAATGAAGGTTGGTCTCAGTTTCACTTGGTCTTATGACCCAATGGGAGTGATTTATAAACTCAGGGTGGAAAACAAGTTTACTACATATCACCGCACAGCTAGGCCTGAAATAAAACAGTACAAAAATCAATTGGAATGGACAGAGAACACCCTCCAAGAAGCTAAAGAGCAGGCCGTTTCTACTTCAAATGTACAAACTCCACTTGCACAGGAAAAGACAGCTAAGAGAGAAAGGGAAGAACAATCTTCCCCTACAATTGAAGCATCAAGCTAGGGCTTTAGGATTGTGCATAGAAAGAAGAGACCTAGGATCTCTGTGATTGTTGGTGCAACACATGATTCTTAGAAAACAACATTTGATGGACTTGGAGAGACTATGCTCTATACTTAGTCTGGTGGATAGTCTACCTAGTCTCCAACTCATTCCACTACTTCTGAAGAAAAACAGGTAATTCATACCAGTGGAAGTATTCACAAGGACAAGGAGGACGACATCTTTCATGTTTTCAATGAGATTAAAAATAAAAATGAAGAATTGAATTTAAACACCTATACCAAATTCTAGAAACATTCATCCAGCTGTTAAGCCAAAATTCTTTTAGTCTTGGACTCTAAGAAGGGAAAGATGCAAATGGATTTCTTGCAAGCCCAAATTCCATAGCCTAGGACTGATGCACATTATTAGAAGCAAAACTTTTTTGAATTTAATGTAAAGGATGTGCATCCAATTGATCAAATTGAGATGCACAAACAAACTAGTCAGACGATTTCTTCCACTTTGAATAACACTGCCATGACTTTGTCAAAGTTGTAGGTTACCTTAGCAAACTCACAGTCACAACTCAAGTTGGAGAAAGTCTCCTCATTGGAGAAGGACACAAAGATCAAATCTTTAGAAGATCTGATGGTGAAGATGGGATATGATCCCTCCAACATAAATGCAGCAGAAGAACTTGTTAAAAAGAAAAATTTTGAGTTCTCAACACTAAGGAAGAAGCTCAAACTACCAGCTTCTGAGGACCCGATGGCTAAAGAGATAGAAGAAACTGAAACTTAGAAGTCTAACATGATGAAGTTCATCATGAAACAAAATCTGCCAATAAAATAGATGAAACAACAGATGGAGAAACTGGTCAAGGAGAAAGAGGAAGTTGTCAAAGGAGCTCAAACTCCAATGGATGTAGTACCCCTTGCAGCAATCCCTATAACCAGGGTTTCTACTTCAGCCACAACATCAACTATAGGTGCAAAAGAGGGAGTTGAACAACTTTCTAAAGCTGTTCAGAACCTATCTATTCATACAAGAGAATTCAAGAAGTTGCAGAATGAACTCAAGGAGTTACAACATATGTAAGAAGTTGTAGACACTTCACATGTATCTGAGTTACAGAGAGAAAAAGGTTAGATTGAAGAATTGCATAAGGAAATCAAGGAGTCCTACCTTGGAAATAAACTAGGTTTGGCGAAGGAAATTCTATGGGAAGAAATTACTGAAGCAGTCAAGGATATCTGGCCCTATATCAAGATAGTATTTGATAAAAAAAACATCTTGCAGAAAGCTCAGCAAGTTGTTGAAACTATTTCTAAAGAGCTTGAAGACATGCCTGAAATTACTTCTAACATAATCAAGTTCCTTAATTCTAAAGACAGATATGAGCTAGAAGAATTGGGTATAAATGATAGGACAACAACTATACTAGAGGTAAAGAAGATCATTACCAAGAATAACCTCATCCTTCAGTTGGAGGAAAAGTGTAGTACTGTAAATACTATAGTTCAAATGTTTTTCAATAGGTTGGAACCCTTGACCAGGAAGGGTTTGCCCTCTATGCTTGTGATTAATGACAAATTAATGCCCATTGAGGATTACGTCTTGAAGTTTACAAAGGTGGGTATAATGCTGCTTCAGTTTCAAATATAAAAGGTGCAACAACACCAGTTGTGTTGAATGCACTCAGAGATTCATTTTTTTATCTTGGATGAAATTAGGCATATATTTCCAATAAAACCCACTTTTACTAAGTATATAGAGATGGATGAAATTTTTAGGAGAGTAACCAAGTTATCTATCCCAGATAAGAAACATTGGGAAGAATTAACTGATTTACTTAACTAGAGGGTGATCAAACAACACTCAACCATTACAGGAACAGTCATCACAAGTTCAATAGTTCTTAGCTTTTCAGCAACAGTCATCAACAACTCTACACCAAAATAGTGCCAGATCAGCTAGCAGTTTATATTCCTGATTTTGTAATTATCTACTTTTGTAAAATAGTTTAAGATATTCTCTCAGTTCTATCAATGTATAAATAAATCTCTTTCACGGGTTATTAAGGGTTGCACCCTTGAAGAAGCATTTCTAAACATTGAATGTACTTGACTTTTTAGAATCATTAATACAAAAGCAAATGGATTCTCAATTCTGATTCATACAGTTTCGTTTTTCTGTAAGTTTTTCCAGTTTTATTTCACAATGTTTTCTTGATGTTCTTATGTTTTACAAAGATAACCAGGTAGGAGTAATTGTGTTTCAACTATTCTTATAAGCTTTTGAAGTGATCATTGATAAATAGAATGAATTATATAAACTGTTTGTTTTATTAATTCCCTCTAAATCATAATATCATCTGCATCTATTGTAAGCTTAAGCATATTTTGTTAAACCTTCTGAACATAGTTTCAAGGTTTTCTTACTTATGATTATTTACTTTTCAATTTGAAGACTGTGATAGTCATACCATCTCTCTATTTCTTCTCACAACCATACAAGCTATACCACAATGTGAATTTTAATAGCAACTCTCTGCTTAAATATTAATATTATTCAAAAGGTGAGTCATCATTGTTTTAAATTTATTTCATACATTAGTCCTCCAAATTAAAACAAAACCCCCAAAACAATTATATTAGATGCCCTGGCATGATAGGTGACCATTATCATCTTAGAGATAAAACACTAGGGATTCATCATGCCCTAAGGTCATCCTAAAAATTTCCTCTTTATTTTATTTAGACCTACAATAGTATCGATACTTGTTGTTGAAGGCTTGCTACATTTGAGCCCAAGTTATGATGTTATCTCCATGTAAACCCATGAACCAGCGCAAAGCTGTATCCTTGAGAGTGGATGGAAATAGTTTCAACTTCTTCTCATCATTGGTGTAGTCATAGGTTCGGCATATGACAACAAACTCAAATAAGAAAGAGTCTGGATCTTCTGATGTCAGGCCTTGGAAATGGTGAAGGGAAGAGGGGATTATATTTTTCATCTTAGTATCCCCATTGATTTCCTTGATGGGGAAGGTACCCTAAACTCTTTCTTTATTTCCTCTGTCATTTTTGTTTTCAGCCATTGGTTCAGTAAGAATGGATTCTTCTTCATCTTCCCTTGTAGGCTCTTCAAATATGTCTGGTTGCTCACCTAAGGGTTCCTCTAGTTCACAGCCACCGAAGAAGAGGGAAGGTTGGTTATTTGAAGAAGTGGGGGTATTTGGCAAAAATTTTACTAAGTTATCCCTATTCCTATGAGGCATGAAAAAAACGTTTTTGTTTTGTTTTGTGTTTTTTTTCAAACTTTCAAAGTAATTGCAGAACTGAAATTGCAGACTGAATGAAAATTACTGACTAAATGAAAAATTAACTACTTGATTTAAAGCTTACTTGCATAATGGAAAGGAAAGCAAAGAATGCATAATGGAAAAGGAAGCAAACTAAATTACATTTGTAGAAATGAAACTACTAGTAGAATATTAGAAACAAGAAACGGAAGAAAGAAAGTAGTAATCACATATTACTCAGACACCTCCCTGGAAACGGTGCCAAAAAGTGATGAGCACCAGTATTGTAGTGAGAATGTTGCAACTCCTAGGGCTACCAACTTTACTTTATCAACCCGGGGTTCATAGAAACTTAGAGGTGACAGTGCTATATACACAACTAAAAGTGATGGTTCTGCCTTTTGTCACTATTCAGATGGCGATAGACCACTAGGTTTTTCAAGCCAAACTTCTATGGATTCAGAAGAAGCTTGATTACTGATGAAAGAAAGAGAAATCTACTCTAGGAGAAAGCTTGTCTACTGTGATAAGGAAAAGGACTGAAATCCAATGCTACAAACACGCCATTTGCTAACTAACTGTTGAGAAACTATGCTTTACAAGAATTCCAACCTAACATGTATGAAATGCTATTGTCCTAAACATGAAAGTTCAAAAGATCAAACATCACTAGTTTGCATGTAAAGGACTGAAATAATTTTTTTTTTTCTTTTTTTTTTTTTCTTTTATGGAAAAACAAGTGTGAAAGCTAATATCTTTTGGTGATGTGGCAAGTGGCTTAGGGATGTTGGTGGATGGCTGGAAGGTTTGGGAGACCCTTAGGTGACCTTGTGTGGCTTCTTAGAGGTTTTCCCTCAATTCAACCTCAAAATAGGCCTCTACAGGAAAACCTACAGGATTCCCTATATTTCTACAGGATACAACCGAGAGAAAAATGATGGGTGCTAAAGGTGATGGAAGGTAGTGGGAAGGTGGTTGGTGGATGGAATCGAGTAAGAAAATGCCTAGTATCACTCAGAACTCAAAACCAAGGTTGGGAGATGGTTGGATTAGTTGAACATGCTTGAAGAAGTTTCCTTGAAGAATGATGAAAATGGTGAGGGTCTTAGTGAAAGTGAGGAATGATCATGGATGGATGAAGTTTGAAGGAGGTTGCCTGATATGAAATCTTTCTTTACTTTTGAAACACTTGCATTGCATCAAACAATGATATTTGAACAAAAATCATGTAAACAAGAGGAATTTCAATGAGCTAGAAAAACAGAGTTTAATGAGATAGTTGTCTACTTCATGCATGAGGAAAATTTGCAGAATAAGTTGAAGTCGTTGATGATATCTACTATAATATTGAAAATGGATGAAATGGTAGTTAAATCCTACACTTACAACTGATCAAATGTTGGTTGTTGGTACAACAAGCATGAATCCTCTTTTGGACCTAGCTACTTATTCTTGCATCTTGGGACAATACATATACCTCAGTAAGTTGGTCACTATCTTTCCTAAACCAAAGTTCCCTCCAACCTTGGAGGTGTGAGCCTCTTTGATTAGCTTTAATCATTCACCTTTAGGAACACATAACTTATCCATCCTATAGAGTAACTTATCTTGGGAATGGAGTTCAACGATTACTTTACCATCATGCACTGAATCTGGATCTGCAATTGTTGAAACACCTCCTTGAAGTCCTCAACCTCTGAACATTCCTCTCTAAATGCATCATGGGTGAATGGATCCATGTGCATCAAAGTTACCACGTCATTGATGTCGGTAGCCTTGAAATCTTGTCAACTAAATTTTTTGTGCTACCCTGCTTATACTTGATAATTAAATGAAATTGTGTAGAAACCCCATACACTTGTAATTCTTGGGTTATTGTAGCTTACTATGGGCTTGCAAGCACTATAATGGTTGGTTACCTGTGTGGATTATTATCTCCTTCCCTATGAGAAAGTGGTTTCACTTATTCAAAACTTGCACCGAGGCATAGAGCTCCTTGTCATAGGTAGGGTAACCACATGAAATACCTCATAATGGTACCATACATTCTTTCCTCCTTGCATCAAGACCACTCCCATAGCACAACCACTAGCATTTGTCTCCACTTTGAAGGCTTTTTGCATGTTCAGTAGTGTCAGAACTAGTGCTTGATTAATATTCTTCTTTATCTCCTCAAAGGCCCATTGCTGACCCTTTCCCCATTGGAAACTCTTTCCACATGTTGTTATGGCATAGAGTGGTGACACTACCACTAAAAACAAGGCTATGAATTTCCTTAGGTACTATGATACCCAAACAAAAATCTAACCTCAGAAACATCAATAGGCACTGGCTATTTCATGATGGCCTCCATCTTGGAAGGATCTATTTTCAACCTCTCCTCGACCTATCGCATACCCTAAATACACAAAATACTATTATGAAAACTCACACTTTGATTTTATAGTAGTTGGTGTTTCTTTAATGTCTCTAATACCTACACCAAATGTGAGATGTGCTCCTCCCTGGCAGCATTGTCTACTAGTATGTCATCCAAATAGACACTAAAAAATAAATCTATAAAAGCATGCAATATATCATTCATCAACCTCATAAATGTAGTTGGTGTGTTTCATAGGCCAAATGGAACGACTAACCATTCATTCAAACCTTTCTTGGTATTGAAGGCAATCTTCCAAGTTTCTTCTTCTATAATGCGAACCTAGTGATATCTAGATTTTAATTCAATCTTGGTGAAATATTTCACTTGCTGCAATTGATCCAAAAAATCATCTATTCTAGGTAGGCAGTACATTTTATTGAGTGTAATTTTGTTTAATTCCCTAAATTCAATACACATTCACCAAGTCCCACCTTCCTTTGGCACAATGATAATGGGTGATCCACATGATGATGTACTTGGTCAAATGGCACCCTGTTCCAGTAGTTGTTGCAACCATTTTTTTGCCTCACTTTCTTCTATAAAAAAATACCTATACAACCTAATGTTTTGCAATGGGGATTCTAGAAATATATGGAACTTGTGCTCCACTTCCCTCTTTGGTGGTAACCCTTTAGGCTCCCAAAAACATCCATGTATGCATGTAGAAACTCTTCTAGTTGTTGTTTTCGGTTCTCAGTACACCCCTCTAGGGTTTCCTTTGCTCTTATTGACTCTTCTACAAAAATATTATTTTTTAAAAACAAAGAAAAAACTTCTTGCTAGAATAGATTAGTTTCTTGGCTTGGTTGGCACTTACCAACAAAAATTTTTACTTGTCTTTTTGTGTGTTAATGGTGAACGATTTTCCATCCTTGACAAGCAAGTATTAGTTGGATCTCCACTTGAATATTGTGTCTCACATGTACATATAAGGTCTTTCAAACTCCACTCCACATATCTTAAGGGGAACAACATCTAGTTCTACTTCATCAACAAAATCAACCTTGATAGAAAATCTATATTTGCACTATTTTGTTAACTTTAAATCTACATCCGTATTTACTCTACCCAATGGATATGGTCTTGGATGATCATGAACTTCAAATATAAATAATCTTGTGATTTGGAGTCTAATAGAGAATTAATATTTTTCTTCTTGACTTGTATCTTTATGTGGAAGAGTTTGGTCATTTCCTTCTCTTCTTGTTGTTGAAGGCTACTCAGATTCACCTCCTTTTGCACTGACATACAAACGATATTCTCATCCATGTTTGAGATTACTTCAATATGGTTTCTCAAATAAGTCGCCATAATATTCTTCTTCTTATTATCTTTTCCTATGTTCTTCGGATTAAGATTTGGATGCAACTTCCAACACTTCTCCTCTATATGACCATCAATATTATAGTAGTTGCTAGAATCATTGCACTAGTGTGTTGTGGTTGCCATCTTTTTATATTTCCTCCCTTTCCACTTCTTCTTCTACTCCTTAAAATTGTCATGGTGATCCTTTTTCATTAATCCACTTGATTTCCCTTTTTTCTAGACTAAATTATCTTGGTATTGTGCCTGTACACAGGCCTCGTCAACTGACTTGTGTTTAAACAATGTAACTTGCTTCCATAGATGGTTTTGTATTCCCCTAGATACTTGAACAGTGCATCTAGTTTCTTTAGGAATATACCTAGCATTATGGCCATCGTTTTTAGCTTTGTGGTGTACTCAAATAAACTCTACCCTTACGTCTTCCTTATGTAGTGCCATTAGATATACTAGACTTCTACATACATGATAGATTAAAATTGTGAATTTATGATGGCTTTAAATTATTGCCATTTAGTCAGTAGAGGGTATCCCTCCAACCTAGAGGTATCTATGTGGATTATCCACCAAGTCAGTGAATGACCCTCTAATTTTAGGCACACAAGTGAAATATTTTGCTTTTCCTCTATATGATGGACACTGAAATAAAATTTAATTTCTGTAACTAGTGATTTAGCTTTAGAGCATCGATCTTTCCTTAGTACGACTTGATATCAATTTTCACTTCCATTTTCAATAGTGACAGTGAATGGTTCATGGCACTTGAACTAGGTTGATGTATTCCATTCCCTTATTTGGCTAGTTCTCTACTACTTCCTCATCTCCTGATCTCCCTTCTGATCAATCCTTTGTGTTAGAAACCCCATATTCTCTGAATAACGCGAGCTTATTACTTAGGTATGAGATGACGAGATTCACAATATGGATTATATCTACAAGTTGTGATTCCAACCACAAAAAACAATCCTCTATAGGATCACAACAATTATTCAAAATTCATTGACCATGACGGGGTTTTATGATTTTTGGCATAACCGATCTAGATTCCTTGCAAATCTCTAAAATATACCCAAAGAAACATGTTTTGTATACAAATGAGATCTATAAATATTTAGGATATTCATGGGGATTCACTGAGGGATAAATACCATACCATGTGGGTACATATTGGGGGATAAATATTGAGGAAAAAATGACATAATATATTGAGCATATACTGAGGGGGTAAAAGGTTTTTATATTTGCAAGTGAAAAAAATGGATTCAAAATTTAATGAAAAAATATAAAGGGGTATAAAAAATGTTAACTAAAAAATGGATACCTACAATATCTAGTGAAACTAGGGGTTTTTTAAATTGGGAAGGTGTCTTGGGTTCATATTGGTAAGGGGTTAAATAACATGATTTTTAGAGGTATTTTCCAATATGTAGTCAAATTAAGTGTATTGTTTAGTATGCCAGGAATGCATGTCATATGTCATAGTTTCATTGAGTAAAGCCCCCACGTGGATATTACGCTTGACATTTCATCACACCAAATCTAATAAATTATACTTAAAATATAAAATCTATAGTATGAGGTTTTATTTCTACTTTTAGATTTATGGATACATAAATTACTATTTATTGTGTACACATGATAATTATAATTATGAAAAAAATAGAGAAAAATGAAATAAAACTCACAAATCACAATTTCATACAAGATAAAACATGGGAAACCCTTTATGGAGAAAATCTAGTTCGAAGGTGAGGCCGCTCTACTCTCTTTCTTTGAACAGAAATGGCTGCAAGTAAAAATAAGCACGTTTTCTAGCCCATGGGCTACTACAATGGAAACTTCCTCTATGCATTCTATATTCCTACCCCTTTTAGCTACTCTTTTCATATATGGAACAAATGTACTTGAAAAGAATGGAACCCCTTTTCCTCTTAGTGGACCGGTTATAACACATCCCGATAGCCTATTAGTGGTTAGGTTTGACTTCCTCAACTCTTATCCAGATTTACAATATGAACTCTTCTAATGTCTTATTCATCATGATCATGTTTCTAACCCATTTTCCTTGAATAATGGTGGTTGGCATGGCATCCTCTCAAATTACGGGGGAGAAAATAGGAAGGTCAACTTACAAATGACATGATTTTTGCATATAGAATCTGATTGAGGTGATTCTTGTACCATTGGAAAGGTCTCCGTGTGAAAAATAGGAAAAAAGTTTCTACAATAAAGAGGAAATTACGGGGGAGAAAATAGGAAGGTCAACTTACAAATGACATGATTTTTGCATATAGAATCTGATTGAGGTGATTCTTGTACCATTGGAAAGGTCTCCGTGTGAAAAATAGGAAAAAAGTTTCTACACTAAAGAGGGAAAATTTTACACCCAAATGTTGGGCATGGGATCCCCCCAAGGCAAGAAGTTTTGGGGCTTAAAGCCAAAGCTTTGACAAAGTCTATTGTAAAGACTCCATGAATTGTGGATGTGGAGTGTGAAGATGGTCAATGAGTCAAAGGGTTGTCCACCCTCATCTTTGTAATGTAATGTCAGTTTGAGAGATCTACCCGTGGTCCACGGACCATGGGATTATATAAATAGAGTGAGGCTCTAAGTGTAAATAGACATCTAAGAAAGAATGGAATGATGTTCATGGAATAGAAGGATAGTAAAGTACCTGAAGTGTAAAGTCTAGTTTTGGGTTGTAGGGTAGGAGAAGGCTCTGTAGTTCACTGTGCAGAGGCCTAGTAGTCCGCATCTAAGTGCACGGACCCTTGCAGCTGAGTGCGCAAGGCAGGTTGAGTCTGTAACCACTGGAAGAATTAATAAAGAGAATTTTTCCCATATTTCTATGAATCTTTCCCTGTTTTATGCATTGAAGTATATTGGGTATGAATTGCAAGTTAATTGTTTACTTATTGCATGAACTTATATAAATGTGCTAAATAAGTAAATAGAATATAAGGTATATGTTTACACAAAAATAACCAATTGTTATAAGAAGATAAGTAAGATCCATGGCATGACTTGGGGAGATAGCGTAGATCGTTGCTCCAGTAGTGCGAAAGCCCCACAGTCCCTGGTTAGGGTTGCGTAAAGGAAAATATAACAGGGCGCGAAGGCCCTGCAGGTCAGGGAAGTGCGTGAGGTAACCTACCTAAAGGTATTCATAGTTGGACTAAATAAAACCCTAAGACATCTCAAGGGTGTAGAAACCTAGTTCCAACATCCCCCCATACTACTTTGGGTGAGACTTGACCCAGGTTCAGAGTTCATTAGCCAAACAAATCCCTATATTACTGGCCCTTTTGGCAACAGTTTGTAGGGTGTGGAATGAGGTCTCACCCGAAGTAGTATGGGGGGATGCTGGAACCAGGTTTCCACACCCTTGAGATGTCTAAGGGGTTGATTTAGTCCAACTATGAATACCTTCTTGCAGGTTACCTCGCACACTTCCCTGACCTATGGGGCTTTCGTGCTGCTTAAGTAGTAATCTGCGTTATCTCCCCAAGTCATGCTGTGTATCTTACTTATCTTATTATAACAATTGTTTTTCTTCGCGTAAACAAATACCTTATATTCTATTTACTTATTCATCACATTTATATAAGTTTGCACAATAAATAAAAAGTAAACTTACAATTCATACCCAATATACTTCTCTTTATTAATTCTTCCAACAGTTATAGATTCAACCTACCCTGTGCACTCAGCTGTAGGGGTTCGCACACTCAGTTATGGACTACTAGGCCTTTGCGCACTCAACTACAAAGCCTTCGCCTACCCTATGACCCAAAACTAGACTTTACACTTTAGGTACTTTGCTATGCTTCTATTCTATGATCATCATTCCATTCATTCTTAGATGTATCTTTACACTTAGAGCCTCCCTCTATTTATACAATCCCATGGTTTGCGGACCATGGGTAAATCTCTCAAATCGACATTACATTACAAAAATGAGGGCAGACAACCCTCTAACTCATTGACCATCTTCACACTCTGCATCCATAAATTGTAGAGTCTTTACAATAGACTTAGTCAAAACTTGGGCATTAAGCCCCAAAAATTGCCTTGGGGAAATCCCATGCCCAATAGGCCTCCAAAAAAAACATTGTGACTCGCCCTTGAGTCACTCTGTCGTTGTGGAGATCTTTGTGCGGAGACCTCCCAACTCTGCTCGGATTGCCACAAGGTCGGCAGTGCACTGAGTGGCTACCTACTGTATCTCTTATATGCATTGTTTCGAGACTGTGATGTTAGAACTACTCCCTTGTATTTGTTCCTCCATCCCCTGCATCTACACAAGCTTGCCTTCAATTGTTGCTATGATTATGAAGGCCTCATCGATCCCAGGCTAAACACATGACTTCAAATATGCTTCTTTGTGTTGCGCTGCGTCTACTTGCTCTTAAGCGCTTTGGCTTGTTACATTTGCACGAGCCTCTGAGTGAGGGCCACTATCTACATGGTCCCTTTGACATTGGCATATTGCTACTGTAGCTCACGCGCCTCTGTTTCTAAGCATTGTATGTTCAGGTCCTCCTACAGATTTGTGAGGACCTCTGCTACCTTTTGTGTTGTTGCTGCGGCCTTTTACTGTTTTGTTGTTGTCTGCGTAGCGTCCCGCACATCCTACACCTTTGCTGCTACTACTTCTTTCCTTCTCTTTTTTGCTAACTACGCCATGCACAGTTTTGCCTCCTCCTCCTTTTTCTATGCAACAGATTTTTCCAACACAGAGATGTCTGGAGCGCTCCACTCTGGTAGCCACATCTCAAGTATGTCAAAGATCACATCATCTATGGCTATATAAAGTAGTTCGTTCCACTTCTTTGTAGGGTCCTTGTATGCCCTGAGGTAGATGTGATGAAAGTCCGCTTTAAACTCTGTGAAACTTTGTAGGCTGTTGTAGGCAGTGGGTGATAATCACGACTTGCAGTTAATCCCCATTATGATGTTCATCTCCATGAACACCTAGAATATTTTACTATCACAGATCCAGTTCGTGGCCTTAGTGGCCGACAACGAACCGTACTTCACGGCCTCTGGGAGATCCCTTGCAATTATGGGGAACTTGTTGTCCTTCGCCAATTCCCCAACCACCAGCACTATGGACAATAAAAGCCATGCATAGTGGAAAGTTTTTCCTTATTCCCATGCCTCATGACAATTCTCTACGAACTCCTTGCACAAAACTTCCGACCAGTTAAACAGGACCCCCTTCGCACACCGTTCAGCAAGTGCAACCATCGGTACATGCACCTCATCCGTGTGACACTTCTGCATGAGCTTACCTGCCAATTTCTAGGTTGCAACTCTGACTGATTTGTTGTTAATGTTAGAGATTGTATAGCCCCTCTTTTCTTCTCCAACTTGTATTTATTTTTCATGGCCTCCGTGATGGCTAAATCACTTCTCTTGCCCTCTGAAATGTCTGCAGGGTCCTCTCCTTTTCACGGGAGATAGGTAATTCGATGGATTAGGTGGTTCATGATGGGGATGGGCTCCTCTAGCCACAAACACCCACCATGCACTAAGCAAAGAAGTTGTCTGATGACGAAGATAGTCACTGGGGTGCAATGGTAATGCAGCACCTAGAGCGAGTTCAACAATTTTGCCTTTTCGACTTCACGTAACCACTTGCGTGGCTCCAATTCTATAACTCCCGCCGCGGTGTTCTGCTTATACTTCATGAGCTACATGGCCTCCAAGTGAGGGAATTGCTCTTGGTTAGTAAGATCCCAGTCTTCGAACTTCAAATTTGGCACCCATCCCAGGTGTGTGCCTTCAAAAATGACGTCGTCCAGGAGGAGTGGAGTCTGCAAAGATCTCTTGCTCTCATCGAGGTCCTTGGGCACCTTTTCCTTCCCATTCTGCAGGGGGACATATGTGGGCAGCTTTGTTGGAGGGTGCACAACCTAGGTTTCCTCGTCAATGCCCTCATCCTCATCTTCTTCAATTATGAAATCCTCAAGATCTTCTTCCTCCTCATTGGTTTCCAGGTTAACCGCTTCCCCTTTTTCCTCCATTGTTAACTTGGTTCACAGCGGGTTTCGAGGGGACACATGCACTAGAATCATTGGTTATTTATCTTTCTTTGGTCTCAATGTTTGCGGTGATTTAGGGATTTTGACAACAATTCTGGCACTCTTAGGGGCATCTTCTATGGTCATGGCCTGCGTGGCTTCTTCGGCGGTCATCTCTGCAATTTCCCTAGCTTTCTCAGATGCTGCCACTTTTTTTGTCCAGAAATCTTTCAACTGTTCACTTAGGTGCTCAACCAATGCTCTTCGCAGGACAAACAGGGCTCAATTCAAAATACGCGGGGTGCATGACAACTCAATTCACAGATGACCAAGCGTTGTTTGCTTGGCAACCCTTTGTATTTTATAGTGCCTTTTGAATTTGAATTCGACCGTTCCCCCCAAATCTGGTCCATTAATGCTCCATTGGTGGCAGATTTTCCCAAATCTTACCCATAAATCTTGTCTTAAATGCTTGCCGCCCACTTTGTTTGGTCTCAAGTCAAGCATCACATCATGAATAGTGACTACAACAATCACTTTCCAGCCAACCCACACGGCACCACAACCCCCCTTGTGCGGTCGCAGACCTTGTGACACTTTGCTTCTGTGTGCACCCTTGACATCACACAGTTCTCGGGCAGAGTATTTTATAGTATCGCACCTCCTTTAAACTTCTGAGAGTGCTAAGAATGTACTTTCCACAGCTAGTCACGTGGTCGTGCCACCTATATAAGGTTCCAATCAGTCATCCATTACTTTGCCTGGAGAAAATCCACTTTTTATTTTTATTGTCTGCATCGTGCACTTTACCCTCTACATTGCGCCATCATGGGTGACCCTTCTAGTAATATACGGTCCAATCCAAGGCATTAAACTAATCAACTCTCAACAGTAGTCCCCAAATTCATCAACGTAATTGCACACACCCTGTTTTATCACCCTAGTTTTCTTATCAAGCAAATCCTTCTTTATTTCTTCCTCAAGCTTCTTAACTTCTGCTTTTATCAGAGCACTTTTCTCCCTTAACCGCACCCTTTCCTTCATAAGTTCTTAGAGCCTAAGATCATCTTTTCAGATTTCATCCCTAGGTCCCAAGTGTTCTTCTTTGTTGAGATGCGCTATTTCTTCTTCCCACGCTCCATGAACCATCATATCCACCGGTGCTGCTAAGCACGAACTAGGCATACTGTACTCGATTGGAACTACAATGTTTCCTCCATAGGCCAACCTAGAAGGCATCTGCCCTGTCAGTTTCTTGCATGTTGTCCTATAAGCCCAGAGAACTAATGGTACATGCAGGGCCCAATTATTCCGCTACGCACTATATACCCTGTTCAGTGTTTCGCACACTTCATTAAAGGCTTCTATGAGGGTAGCCTTCTGCACACTCATTCTTTCCACACTTCATTGTCCCAACTAGAAGGACCAATTGTGCAATTTCCTAGCCAACACCTTCTTATTGACCATTTTCCCAAACACGAAGTCCATGTGCATCCACGCAGGTTGTTTAGCATATGCGTGTACCCATTTAGAAAAATGCATGCACGAATCATTTTGTCCATCATACTTGTCTTTGGGACACATCTGAGGCTTCCCAAAATGCATGTACATCACTGTCCTACATTCACACCAGTCATCAAAGCTTCCTTGGTGCATAACCCACCACCTCGCAGGCATAGCACGTAGTACTCATTTCAAAGCCTCAAAACGTTGCTGTTTCGACACCTCTCTTTCAAATCTATGCAAGAAATCATCTACCTCACTTAACCCATCATAAGTAGGCAGATCCCTTACCTCCATCGATATGCAACACAATGATCTTGTCATCATGTTGCAATTTAGCGTGGTTACCATGTGTAACCGATTCTATCATTGCTCTTTCTTCATGTGAATTTGATGTACAGGAGCTTTCGCACTCCCATGAGATTTGTCCATCCACCGTGGGATTTACTCAGTCTTGCTCTCGTGCTTTTATTTTGTAGATGCAGTCTAAGTCGTTGTCATTTTCATAGTAGCACACTGGCTCCGTGTAGCACAATCCTTCTGTAGGGTCCAAAGGTACGACTACGCACATAGACTTTTTCTCAAAAATCATCTTACGCTTCTTCAGATTTATCACCCCGTTCATTTCATTGGCCCAATCTATTCCTAATAGCGCAGGGTAGGGATTTCTGTCATCAAGAATCTCTATCACTTCAAAGTCTGCTAGTGTGCTTGCTCCCTCGATATCCACAGTGATTCCCTACAATATTCCCATAGTTATGATATTTTGTTGGTTCACCATTCGTAGCTAGATAGGAGACCATTGTAGCATAGGCCTTCCTATGTGCTCCCATGTCTACTTCGACAGAACGCTCATGTCTGATCCTAGGTCTAGAATCACTTGGTCCATCTCATATTCTCCAATCTATGCAGTCAATCTCATTTCTCTTCCTATCCTCATTGCATGCTTTCCAATCTTCTGGACTACATGGAGTTCTCCTCGTGTGCTCCCAATGCATCTATTAATGAGTTCTTGCAATCCCTTTACATCCTTTCTATTATGTAGTAGATTCATGCATGTTTCTAGGAAAGTTGTGAGCATTGATGGGTCCATTTCTTGCTCTGCTCTCTCTTTGCTTCCTGGAGTGGAGGCATCAGTGATGCTCTTCCTATCTTCCATGAAGGTTTCCTTAGGGTGCTCCAAATCAAACTTTGTTTCTTTCATCAGAGCCTTGCAAACCCAAGTACTATCTTCAGGTTGCTTGCCTTTATCATCCCCTATCGTAATTCCACTTCAGAGCACAATGTTCACATTGGGGTCCTCCTCACGCAGATCAGACCTCATCATTTGTAGGTTTTGAGTCAGGGGAGGTTGGAGTGCTCCCTTGTTACATAGCCTCACTATCACTGTGAGACAATCCTATGTCTCGTGTTCAAACAAGTGTTATGGGAATAAGTACCCTAGGGCTTTAGGTTGTAACCCCAATAGAGCAAGAGAAAACTACAGTAAGAAACACTCATACAACTCAGGAGAAATGCTTAAATAAACAAACTATGTGAGAGCGACTATACCCAGATGTCCTTCATTCAGGTAGATTGCGTAGGGTTCAGACCCTCTGCAACTCTTGATGTTATCCAAACTTGAAAATTATTCAATTCAAACATACATAGCAGTATATAGATAAAGCATTTTAATGAAACTAACTTTATATCATATAAGAAAATGATTATTTATACATCAAAATAATGTTCATATATGAACTAAACAGTATCTGATGCATAAACACAGTTAATCTTGGAAACAAGACAACACTTCTTTTTATTATATAAATCTATAACTAACACGGAGAGAATTCACCTGAGTCTTCTTCTTCCAACTCCAAGCAGAACCATCCTCCAGATCTGTCCAATCCCAGTCTTCAATAGCTTCCTTCCATAACCAATACCTTGATATCTCAAGCAAGAGGGAGAATTGTTGAAAATAATACTAAGAGGGGGGGGTGACTCAGTATTATCTAGTCCTTTTAACAATTCTTCCTTATTTATACTTTGAATTATTTTTGCATATCAGTACCATAAAATAATGAGCATGAACAAGAAAAACAAACAGTCACATCAAAGAACACCAGATATAAGGTGGAAACCCAATATGGGTTAAAACCACCTGCTGCAATATGTCTCTATCTTCTTTCAAATTAGAAACTCCTTTTACAATGGTCTTGTACTGGTGCAGTCCTTTACCAGTACGCCGGCTGCAACCTGCAGAGAGCTACAACTCTCTCTCGTTTTCCAGTCTCTCCTGGAAGGGAGCTACAACCCCCTACTTCTTTTCTTTCAAGGACCACTTTTCATAAATTTTCAAACTGGATCCATAAATATCAAATGATCATGAAGTACCAGTAAGTCACCTAGATAACCAGATCCACAATAACAGAAAACTAAACCCAGAACACCTTCTGTGGCGTCTCCTGTGGCGCCTCCTGCAGCGTCTCCTGCGGTGCCTCCTGAGGCGTCTCCTGCGGCGCCTCCTGAGGTGTCTCCTGCGGCGCCTCCTGCGGCATCTCCTGCGGCGCCTCCTGTGGCGTCCCCTATGGCGCCTCCTCTGGCGTCCCCTGTGGCGTCTCCTGCGGCGTCCCCTGTGGCGTCTCCTGTGGCGCCTACTGTGGCGTCTCTTACAGCGCCTCCTGCGGCGCCTCCTGCGGCGCCTCCTGTGGCGCCTCCTGCGGCACCTCCTGCGGCGCCTCTTGCGGCACCTCCTGCGGCGCCTCCGCACTTCCGCAACTACAGCGCTCGAGAGATCACCCTTCACAGATTCGCTTTCCACTTCACTTTCATATAGATCGAGCTTTTGAAACAATAACTCAATATTTTAGATCTTAAGATATTCAACCCAAAAGCATAC
>APFE030472903.1:0-40177 GCA_000404065.3 Pinus taeda | reverse complement strand
CATTTCCAACCCATAGTGGGAAATTTAGACACATAACAAATAGAATCCATAACATAGGCGGACAGATAAAAAGGAGGACAAATCCTTTGAGACAAAGATCTTTTAGACCGGTAATTCATAACAGTCGTGTATAGATTATCATAAAAGATCTTGGCCCAATCCATAATATCGGCATTTGTGGCAGCATCTATTAGTGGTAGCCATTCAGACGAAAATTTATTGATATCCGGCATCCCAAATAATCTACAAAGGATGGCCGCAGCAAAACAATACGGAGAGGTGAGGGAACCAGTGCTGTACATACCATTTTTGTCTTTTTTGAGCGGCTCCTCTTTTCTGGACCAATCTTTGGTGATCTCTGCTAGGTTTGGGTTCTCTGCCACAAATTTCTTAACGAATTGTGCATTGTAAGTCGCCTACGGTTCAGGAAGATGATACATAAGCTTTAAATCTTGCGCGGTGAATGATCCTATGAGCCCATGTCCTTGAACCTTGAATTGTCTGTTGTTCATCTCTGCATTGTCAAGTATCTCCACTTGATCATATCCGTATATGGTAGAATTTTGGGCCTTGCTGCTATCCGGTGAAGAAATGAACATGCTAGCTCCTCTAAGGACGCCTCGGAAGAGCGTTGTGAGCCTGCGGCAGTATCAACCTTCATTACTCTAGGATTTTCTTCTTCAAGTAGCCTGTACATGCTTTCCCATGTCGATATCCCTGCATCTCTGTTACAGGCTGTGTCTGTATACAAAGGTGCCATCTCCTTCATCTTTTCCTTCACCTCAGAGCCTTGAGCTTTATTTTTCTTTCCCATTTCTTCCTGCGTTTGGCTTTGAATCGTCTTAGCTCTTCGTTCCTGTAGATTACAAGTGAAATGGAAATGACTGATTAAGAAAGGTGATGGGAGAGTTTTAAATGCAACAGATATATCAAATATGCCACCTTACGTGAAGTAATTCTTTACAAAATCACGCATCTTCATTTCATTTAATAACTGACAACTAATTCATTTACTATCATTAAAAGAGCATGATCTTGAGTCAGATTATGGTAAGTGGCTTTTCTTTGAATGGCGTGCCCGAAGGATTCGCGATAAAGTGATTTATGATTTTCTTACGTAACGTTGCAGATCACGCCATTGCAAATCACACCATCGCAGATTATGCCATCGCAGCGATCGCAACATCGCAGGTGGCAGAAGTTTGATGTTTGCCAAATCTTGCCAGTTCATTTCTGCGATATGCGATCTTGCGATCGGTATTATCGCAGATCGGTAAATCTTGAAGTTTTTTCCTTATGAGTATTACTTCATTGCGATGCGATGTTATGCTTAACACGAGGGTCTTGCACATACTAATATTATAGAGGAATGGAGGCATTTCCTATCTTTTTTGCAACTCGGTTTTAAAGATATTTCCCTTATCATAGACTTAGGTTAAAAATATTCAAAAGACCTTTCTAAGCTTACGATGGTAACCTTATTTTGAAGAAAGGAAAAATTTAACTAAGGGTCCCCATTCATTTAGTATTTTGGACAACACTTAAATGAACAAGGGGGGGTGTTGCTGGCCACAATACACGTATACGCGGGTTGGGTATTGAATAACCTGTGTATACACGCTTTTATCTCAGGGAAAAGTAGTGTACAAGGAATAAAACACTGTTTTTAAAATATTTGGACCAAGTTTGGAATGAGGGGTTGCCCTCGACCATAAAACAAGCATCACAAATACCAAAGTGGTAAATGGTGCTATAACAGATGCCCCCTAATATATGAGGTCAGAAGGGGTACATGATGGCGGAAATGTATTAAGTATATGGAGAGAATCCTGCCGAGACTGAGACGGACTTCACCATAATTCATCTTACCAAGCCATCAAAAAGAGATCAGAAAGAAATTGTTGTCTGACGCAGGCATACCCCTGCTCAGAGAAAGTAAAGCATGTCCACATATCAAGCACAAGCGGATTGACTATGTATACAAGTATAAAAAACTGCAAGTACATAATGGATCATCTGATCGTGATCGAAAAAGTACATGTTTGAATATCACATATAAGAAGATGATCAATGAAGCTGAAAGATGAAGCTGATCACTGATGTCAAAAACTAATCCCAATAGTACCAAATGAATGTGATGGAATAAAATGATACAACATCACAACTCAGATGCCAGCGTATAAGATGTCGATGTGAAGAACTGCAACATATACGGTGGATGGTGTTAACTAGGTGTAATAGGAGGAACTAACAAGTGAACCAAAACATGCTGATGCAACTTGAGGTCTTCACCGACCGCCGTGGTACGTTTCTACACAATGGGAATAAATGATCTGAGGTCAGCCATGTGAGAGATCATTTGATTACCGGCCATTGATGTATACCGTTAAAAAACGCGAGACTACTCACTGATAATGATAATGAGAGTCAAGGTACCCAGTACAATCTAACAAGTGTGGCTAAATGAGCTGAAGTTGAACACCTAGAAGAATCTATCAATCAAGGGACAATGATGGTTTCCCACTGTCGATAGTGAAGGAATCTGCCACTGATGACTACAAACCCCAAGGTATTTCCAAATGGACTCTAGATCTTTGTCCCAAACCAATAAGCCATAGTCGATAGGAACAGATCCACTAGAAGGAAGGCATTAATACATACTTCATCAATCTAGCATGAGTGTAACCCATAGGCAAATAATGTGGAAGGAATTAGGCGAAAAAGATGTAGTAATCCAACCAAAGCACATTTCTAGCATACACAAGATGTAGCTAGCGCACAATAGAAGCCCTCTGAACCAACCAATAATGAAAGCTGACATAGAGGTGAGGAATCCACCAATAGGGTCAAATGGAAATCAAGGCACTGCATGAATCCTGATGTGTGATAATGAAAGTTGATGTCGAACATAAGGGAAACCCCTCAATCAAAGACCCATCATATTGATTGATGTTGAGCACAAGGTGACCTATCAATAATGAAAATAGGGCTAGGGTGCGGCTCTAGGCCTGCCCTCAAAGCAATATGTCGTCGTCGATAAGGACAAGACCCACCAGCAAGAAGTTAATGGAGGCCTTCTCAAACCGGCACGAGAAAAGGACCAATATAACTGATGTGATGAAAAACACGACACTAAAAACCAGGGATGGCCGGTTGAAAAATATGTCAAGGGACACCGTAGAGAGGCCGACTCAGGCTTACTTCCCTTGAACAAAAGCACGAATCAATGATGACTATATGGCAGCATATGATAACTCTGTATAATTTCGTGATGCAGGAGGCATGAGTGAACTCTCCATATGATTGGAAGAGGTAACCAATTGGAAGAGAACTGACTCAATAACAAGGTTAAGGCATACCTAAGTCAAACTAAATCCCACCCAAAATGAAGGAGAGACTTTCTTTTGAGTGCTTTGTTCAAGGGTGATATGACTGACTCTAGCTGCCAACAATATATGGAAATGTTGTCCCGTTCCCGCTCTTTTTGGAATATATAATTTTTTTATCTTTTTCTTTAAGCTAGAAAAAGAATAAAAGAATGCTATAGTACAATGGAATGAACAAGTGTCAAAGAAATGGATGATCTAGTTCCTGGGATGGGAACAATCCTATGCTCAATGCAAGGAGGCGAAACTGGTCCAGGACACTCAAAGGGATGTTCCTTCCACGGGTCAAAGAATGTGTCAAGTTGTGGAATCTAAGTGATTTCATGGTTGATTTTGTAGAAGCCATGGTCAAATAAGTGGCTTAAACATGAGGCCAAGTGAAGCCGGCTCAAGGCCAAAAGGTGCAAATAGTCAAAATGCAATGCAGTAGTACAACTCAACACAAAGGAGCCTCTAGGGTATAAGGCTATAAATAAGCGTAGAAGTGAGGAGAATGTGTATTCAATGCACATGTCATGGCGGGACTAAAGAGGACTCCTGAGCCTACTCAATATAACAGCATGGGCAACCAATGTTAGTTAGGTTCTAGCTAAGATGCTCATGTAAAGGATGGCTCTACCATTGCATCATGATTATTAAAAATTGGTGAGTGAACATGGTTTGATAACCAAGACGTGATGGGGTCAACCCTATGGCTAATGTATCATTGAACGGAAGCTAGTATGCAAGATGCATTGGAAAAAATGGTTTTCCCTAACCTATATGCTAGTGAGTGAGTGATACCTTCCATGACAGGTCAGTGGTCATGGGACTAAAAAAACATCTCGAAAAAGTCTTCAAAATATCCTGAAAAATAACCCATTCTCAAAAATCCTAGCCCACAAGTCAAAAAATTCATGAGACGAAAAATCAAGTTTTGAAAACATATTTTGCAATTTCAAAGCCATATAATGACTTTCGGACTCACAATTTTTTAATTTCTATTTGGAGTAAAGAGTTGTGGATCAAAAAGGAGCAAACTTTCCTTTGAAGAATTGGATCGTTCAAATCGCATCAAAGTTATCAGGTAACCCTCAAATCATGCTTGCAATGTTTTGTGATAGATTTTAGAAGTTTTCATTAAGATTTTACCGTGGGAATTCATTCCAAAAAATCCAACTTTGCGTACACATGGGTTGGATGTGATCAACCCACATATACAATGTCCCTACACACAACTGTGTGTAAAGGGAACCCACATGTATGTGAGTTAAAGTTTAAACACAAAATCTAACGGTTGAAACTCAAATTTTTTTAGGATGACCATCACATGGAGAGAGAGAGCATACCACAATTGACAATGAGGTAATGAACGACCAAAATGCATTACATGCACTAAGAGGTTGTGGCTTATTGAAATTCTTCAAAATGCCAAACATGAAAGCCAACACAGGCATGCTCGAATTGCTAATCCACTACTGGATTGTAGATGATGATGCCTTCATAATAGATCAAATGCCTCTATGGATTGAGGTTGAAGACACCTACTTTCTTACAGGTCTCTCTAGAAGAGGGGAGGTCATGCATTTGACTGGCAGGACAAGAAGTAATCTTTTAGTAGAAGACTATGTACATATAATATCCTGGACACCCGGAAAGATTGGAAGTTAGATTCCAATCAAACAAGTGGATAGTTCATCTATGAGGATTTTGTTGTTTATTATTGCAAGGGTGAATGGATCAGATTCACTGCATCAAGTTTCATGAGTGTCCACGACCCTAGTAGTGGAATGCCTTACCATGGTTTTCGACTGGTGCATGCCTCTTCTGACCAACATGAAGAGCCAGCTAGCCTTTACTCAGAAGGGTCAGACAAAAAACTTTGGATATGGGACTATCTTATGCTCTTTCTTCTTAGAGAAGGTACCTGGGCTGCGTCCCAAAGTATATGTCTCCATCAGCAGCCCTCGAGATCCTCAGATGGGTAGATGGGCTAACTTGATGAAATGCCTTGGAGGCAGGGATGTGCCTAGGATGACTTTCGATAATTAGTTTTTCGCCTGGTGGGACCAATAGATCATCACAGTCAATGACTACTCGTATGCTGGTATGGATTTCCAAGGAGATCCAGACTTGGTGTTGCCACCAAACATAGCATGGGGAGACATAGGTAACAATTTTTATGTTTTTGTAAATTTTTAAGATTTTTTTTCTTTTTAAAATATGAAATGAATTTAGAAATATTTTTGATGGGACAAAATAATGAAAACATGATCATGTTCCAGATGTGGGTCCAGTGAGACTAGATGGATTTCTGAGGCATAGGCATCCCAGAAGAGGTGCTGAAGAGGCAATAGTTGAGATAGAGAGAGTTCTATATGCAGTTCATAGAAACTTGGTGAGATTGACTCACCAAGTACCGATGATAGCCATAGAGGATCTGCCTGAGGAGATGCAGTGCCGCATGGTAGGGGTACCACGGGGCTGGTTCCACATACTTCGGCATGTAGCTAATGCAATAGTTAACTTTTTTAGCTGCTCATCCTGAGCCGGGTCAATAGACAGACTGGAAATGATTATGGGCATCTCGTCCCAATTTTGTATATTATTTTTTGAACACTTTATCTATACACGGGAAATTTTGTGATATATATACAAATCCAAATTTTTTATGTTTGTTTAATTTTATGAATGATTGATATACCAATCTAATTCTTGATTAGCAATAGAGTCTACTAATGAATTTTCAGATCGTGGAATGTGAATATATGTAATATAAAAAATGATCATTGCAACACTCTCACTCTCAAAAATTGGCGATATAAATAAGGATCACGAACTCGATAAATGTTATTTAATTGTGACACTACCTGCTGTGAGTCAAGATAAACCATGAACGAATCAATCCCATAAGAAATTGCTTCAGATAGTAAATTAATAATGGCAGTGTATTCAGAAATGTTATTTGAAGCAGGACCAATACATACTCCCCTCAACACCATCAACTAGCTAGATGGATAATAAATCACCCAAGCTGCAGAAGCAAGATTCTGAGTGTGATGACTAGCACCATCGACGAATCCAAAAGATATCAGATCATCCATCAACACCTGCCAAAGAAGATAAAAAAATGTTGATATCACAAACTGCCTGACAAATATGTACAAAAATACAATATATATAAACAAAAAATTGCTCGGCCGGGACCTAAGCAAAATACTTCTTAAGCTAGAGCCCATTTTAGGGCTCCACCAGCTTGTTCCCTTCAAAATCAACTAATTCATAAGCCCCTTTTCCCAAAACTCATTTTACTATAAAGGAACCATGCCACATAGACTTGAGTTTTCCTTCCCCCAAGGCGTCTTTATCTTGGTCATAGATTAAGACAAGGTCGCCCTCAAAGAAGACTCGAAGACGGATAGCTTTATCATACTGGGTTTTAACCCTTTTCTTATGGGCCTCGTTTATTATGGCAACATATCGACGCTACTCATCGAGATATTTCAAATGAACAAGGTGTTCTTAGAGACTAGAAGTCTTTGGAAGAAGTTCTATAGCTAGCTTAAGGGATGGAATTTCACATTCGATAGGAAAAATAGATTCTAGCCCGTAAAATAATTGAAAAGGAGTAAAATTGGTGGTAGTCTTCACTGAGGTTCAGTATGCATAGAGTGTCAGGTACAACATGATGTGCTAATTGAAGCGATTTTTTGTCAATTGTCCTTTGCAGGATAGTCTTGAAGGACTTATTCATGACTTCGACTTACCCATTGGCCTGAGGATAATACGAAGATGAATGCTCCTGCAGGAAGCCCAACTTGAGAGCTAATTTGGTCATCAGTTGATTCTAGAAGTGGCTACCATGGTCAGTGATAATCTCTCTTGGGATACTAAAATGTGAAATAACCTGATTGAAGAGAAACAAGGCTGTTGTTTCACTATCATTTTTCTAAGTAGGCATGGCCTCAACCCACCTTGTAAAGTAGTCTCTGTCCACTATGATGTACTTGTGATTTTCCGTCGAAGGTGGATTACAAGTAGTAAAGTCAATTCCCCACTTCGTAAATGGATTGACAGTGATAACATGAAAAAGTGGAGCTGGATGCACACGCATTTTCCGAGGATAGATTTGACAAGGGAGGTAATGTTTGACCGCTTCAATACAATCTTTGAAAATTGAAGGCCAAAAGTAGCTAGCACGCAAAATTTTTTGGGCTGTTGCAAGCCCTAATAGGAAACCACCAAAAGCTCCATTGTGTCAATCATTGAGTACAGATTCTACTTCTTCCCAAGTTAAGCAACACCTAAGGATTGAATCAACCCCTCAGCGATATAATGTATCACCAATGATAACATAGTTTCTGGCAAGGTGATGTAAATTTCGACGCTCATCCTTGGAGGAAGTAGGCGGGAAATTTGATGTCAAGAGATATATGATGATATCTCCATACCAAGGATCTTGTGAATAAATGAGGAGAATAAATGCTCGTCGGGGAAATTTTTCTCATAAACAATGTCTTCCTCACATGGAAGCTTGGAAATTAATTCTATAAAAACCAATGACTTCTTAGACCTGGCTGACAAGAAATCGAGATCAAATTCTTACAAAATAACAATCCATCGATTTTATTTGCCCTCAATCACTCGCTTACTGAGTACAAACTAAAAAGGATTGACAATAATTAGGACGAATGTTTTACATAGAAGAATATAATGACAAAGCTTTTGGACAGCATGGACAGCTGCCAAGGCCAATTTCTCGATAGGAGAATAGCATAGTTGAGGAACTACTAAGTCTCGACTCAAGTAGTATATTACATGCTCAATGAGAGCATCATCCTCCTAAACTAGAACCATACATATGGTTGATTCTGCCACTGCGAGATACAAAACAAAATCTCTGCCATAATCTGGTGGACTCAACAATGGGGCAGAGATTAATTCCTGCTTCAAGGCATCAAAAGATTGTTGCACAAAGTCATCCCATAAAAATGGAACTCCTTTCTTAAGCAAATGCATAAATCCTTTGGTAATCTCGGTGTAATTTTCTATAAATATTCTCAAGAAATTTGCCTTTCCTTTGAGACTTTGAAGTTGACGGATGGAAGATGGGGCATGCAACTGAATTATTGCGTCAACCTTGAAAGGATCTACTCGAATCCCTTCAGTCGATATAATGAATCTTAAAAACCGACCAGATGTGGCCACAAAAACACACTTATTCAGATTCAACCAGATTTTATAAAATCGACATCTCTCGAAAACTAACCGAAGGTGGCTAGGATGATCAATTCTCTTTCGAGAAAAAGCAGCTAAGTCATCTAAGTATGCTTTGATAACATGTTTGATTTTTGATCGGAGAATCCACAGTAATAGAATTTTTACACCAACGTTTCGAATCCCAAATGGGATCCATCATCAGGGTAAAGAGAAAGATGATAAAGATGATAAAAGGAGAGCCGGAAGGAGGAGATAAATACTTAAGAGGGGAAGAATAATGAAGGAACAGCACAGGTCGGCCAAGAAGATTTAATAAAGAAGCTTAAAATTAAAAACTTTATTTTTTATAAATAAAGGCATAAATTTTTATAAATTAATAATATTAAATTAAGCCCTAAAACAAAAACTTTAATTCACTCTAAACATTATATAATATCTAAAAAACTTAATCTAAAAACTTAATATATATAATTTAATAACAATAATATAAACCTAATATCTAAATAACAATAATATTTATATAACCTAATAATTTTAAAGCTTGATCTAAATATAACCTAAAATTATATAACCTGAAATTATTAAAATTACATTCCAAAAAAACTTTATATAAATAATGGAATTAATAATAATATTAGAATATTAATACTTAAAAACCTTAATATATATAATAGCATTAATATATAATATGAAATACTATTAGTACTTAAAGTTTATTATTAAATATATCAAGGAATTAATGAAAGAATTAAACTATTAATAGCTATAAGACTTAATATATATAATATAATAGAATTCAAGTATTATATATATTAATATTATAAATATTCATATCTAAATAACTTTACTATTTATATAACCTAAGGTTTATATGACTATATTATAAAACTTTATATATAAAACATAATATTAAATATCATAAAGACTAAATTAGTATTATTACTATACCTAGAAATAATAAATAAATATCTATACAACCTAATATAAATTTTAATACCTAAATCACTATATATAAAGACTTATGCTAACATAACATAACAAATATCTAACTTATAAACTAAAACCTAAACTATATTACAACCTATATTACAACCTATAATAGAGCCTAGTCTTATAATAAAACAAAAGATAGGGACTTGAAAAGGGTAGGGAAGGAAAAACTTAACCTGCTAGAAAACTTACCTGGGGCTGGGCTGACGCTTCTTGATCTCACTGATCAGGGGAAGCCAACTTTCGCTGATCTCCAAACCGCTGTCTCTGTTCAAATTGCAAGGGTGCTTCAAGATTTCGAGGGCTTCTCTGATTTTCCGCTTTTGATACTGCTCTTCTCTTGCGATAACTGATGCGTTTTCTAGGCAGATGTGGTGTTTAGTCTTCGAGGAGTGCTCTGCCAAGGCTGAGGTACGAGATCTTCCATTCCTAATGTCAGCACCATGCTCTTTCAGTCTTGTCTGGAGGGAGCGACCAGTTTCACCTATGTAGCTTTTTCCACACGAACAGTCTATTTTATAAACTCCTTTGAGCTGCTGCTTATCAATATCATCCTTAACAGACTTTAAACTCTGTCTGATGGTACCAGGCGCTGAGAATTGAGTAACAATATTTTTCTTTCTTAGGATTTTTGCCATTTTATCTGTGACACCTTGGATATAAGGTAGAAAAACTTTTCCACCTTGCGGTTGATCTTGCTCTTTAGGTTTGGGAGATGACAACCTCATTTCAGCTTTCTTTATGGCTTTTTTAATCTCCTGATCCTTATAGCCCAAGTTTTTGAAAGTTGAAAATAAATGCTTCTTCTCTTCGTTTATATTTTCTGTGTCAGAGATTCGGAGGGCTCTAATGGCAAGAGTGTTAAGGACGCCAAGCTTTTGTGCTGGGTGATGGTGGGAGTCCGCATGAAGGTAACTCTCTGTGTGAGTTGTCTTTCTGGAAACCTTATGGCCCAAAGAGCCATCATCTTTTCTGATGATGAGAATGTCCAAGAAAGGAATGCTTCAATTCTCTTCCAGCTCCATTGTGAATTTTATATCAGGGGAGATGGAGTTAAGGTGATTGAAAAACAAGTCGAGTTCTGCTCTACCATGGGTCCATTTTATGTTAGTGTCATCGACAAAACGCTTCCACCACGATGGTTTTAAAGGATAAGAGTTCAAGGCCTTCTTCTCAAAATATTCCATGTATAAGTTGGCTACAATCGGCGAGAGGGGTGATCCCATTGCTACACCAGATGTCTGTTCATAGAATGCTCCTTGGAAAGTGAATACAGTTGACTTTAAGCAGACTTCAGCCAGTTTTGCGGTCTCTGGATCGGCGACACTTCTTATAACCTGAATGGCTTCATCAATAGGAATCTTTGTGAATAAGGAGACCACGTCAAAGCTCACCAGGATGTCATCCTTTTCCAACTTTTCATTCTTAATAAGATTTACGAAGTCGTGTGAGTCTTTAATGAAGGAGTCGGTGTTTCCAACCAGGGGTTTTAGAATCTTGGCGACATATTTAGCAAGCTCATAGGTTGGGGAGCCAATGGTATTAACTATTGGTCTAAGGGGGACCCCCTCTTTATGGATCTTAGGTAATCCATAGATTCTAGGGACGGTTTCGCAAGAGGGTGTTAATTTCTTCTTCAATTTTTCGTCCAGGCTGGAATCTGAGATAATCTTCTTTACATCCTTCATAATTTTGGCCATGGGATTACTGTTCAGCTTCTTATAACTGCCACAATTTAGGTGATCCTTCATTTTCTTTTCATAGTCTACTTTATCAAGGATAACTGCTGCTCCTCCTTTATCTGCCTTAAGAACAACTATCTTGTCATTATTTCGTAAGGACCTAAACGCCTTTTGCTCTTCCTTACTCAAGTTGCTTTTGGGCGCCTTGGCTTTTCTCATGATGAGAGAAAACTCTTGCCTTAATGCTTCTTTGTCTTCAAGAGGGAGGTTGCTAATACCATCTTCAATGTTACAAATCATCTTTTCTATGGGGAGGTTTTTGGGGGCCATTGCAAACCCCATCCCCTTGTTTAAAACATTGATGGCTACCTGGTCAAGAGCCTCAGAAGACAGGTTAACAACTTTCCTTTTTAATGTTAGTCCATATGTGCTTTCGCCAACATCCTTGCCACCTTTGTTCAGCCTATTGCTTTTAACCACAACATTCTGGACAAAGTTGTCATTTTTAGTGCTTAATTCTGGCATCCTCGAATCCTCATCGAAATTGATTTCATTGCTATGCGCATTCTCTCCGGACACTTCTTCATTGCTACCTAATATTATCAAATCTGCGCTGATACTTCGATTTATGCTATTGACGTTAACAACCGAACCCATTAAGTCGCTGTCAGTTGCGTTTGACCGAGTCTCTTGACCAGGTAGCCATCAATGTTTTAAACAAGGGGATGGGGTTTGCAATGGCCCCCAGAAACCTCCCCATAGAAAAGATGATTTGTAACATTGAAGATGGTATTAGCAACCTCCCTCTTGAAGACAAAGAAGCATTAAGGCAAGAGTTTTCTCTCATCATGAGAAAAGCCAAGGCGCCCAAAAGCAACTTGAGTAAGGAAGAGCAAAAGGCGTTTAGGTCCTTGCGAAATAATGACAAGATAGTCGTTCTTAAGGCAGATAAAGGAGGAGCAGCAGTTATCCTTGATAAAGTAGACTATGAAAAGAAAATGAAGGATCACCTAAATTGCAGCAGTTATAAGAAGCTGAACAGTAACCCCATGGCCAAAATTATGAAGGATGTAAAGAAGATTATATCAGATTCCAGCCTGGACGAAAAATTGAAGAAGAAATTAACGCCCTCTTGCGAAACCGTCCCTAGAATCTATGGATTACCTAAGATCCATAAAGAGGGGGTCCCCCTTAGACCAATAGTTAATACCATTGGCTCCCCAACCTATGAGCTTGCTAAATATGTCGCCAAGATTCTAAAACCCCTGGTTGGAAACACCGACTCCTTCATTAAAGACTCACACAACTTCGTAAAACTTATTAAGAATGAAAAGTTGGAAAAGGATGACATCCTGGTGAGCTTTGACGTGGTCTCCTTATTCACAAAGATTCCTATTGATGAAGCCATTCAGGTTATAAGAAGTGTCGCTGATCCAGAGACCGCAAAACTCGCTGAAGTCTGCTTAAAGTCAACTGTATTCACTTTCCAAGGAACATTCTATGAACAGACATCTGGTGTAGCAATGGGATCACCCCTCTCGCCGATTGTAGCCAACTTATACATGGAATATTTTGAGAAGAAGGCCTTGAACTCTTATCCTTTAAAACCATCGTGGTGGAAGCGTTTTGTCGATGACACTAACATAAAATGGACCCATGGTAGAGCAGAACTCGACTTGTTTTTCAATCACCTTAACTCCATCTCCCCTGATATAAAATTCACAATGGAGCTGGAAGAGAATCGAAGCATTCCTTTCTTGGACATTCTCATCATCAGAAAAGATGATGGCTCTTTGGGCCATAAGGTTTTCAGAAAGACAACTCACACAGAGAGTTACCTTCATGCGGACTCCCACCATCACCCAGCACAAAAGCTTGGCGTCCTTAACACTCTTGCCATTAGAGCCCTCCGAATCTCTGACACAGAAAATATAAACGAAGAGAAGAAGCATTTATTTTCAACTTTCAAAAACTTGGGCTATAAGGATCAGGAGATTAAAAAAGCCATAAAGAAAGCTGAAATGAGGTTGTCATCTCCCAAACCTAAAGAGCAAGATCAACCGCAAGGTGGAAAAGTTTTTCTACCTTATATCCAAGGTGTCACAGATAAAATGGCAAAAATCCTAAGAAAGAAAAATATTGTTACTCAATTCTCAGCTCCTGGTACCATCAGACAGAGTTTAAAGTCTGTTAAGGATGATATTGATAAGCAGCAGCTCAAAGGAGTTTATAAAATAGATTGTTCGTGTGGAAAAAGCTACATAGGTGAAACTGGTCGCTCCCTCCAGACAACACTGAAAGAGCATGGTGCTGACATTAGGAATGGAAGATCTCGTACCTCAGCCTTGGCAGAGCACTCCTCGAAGACTAAACACCACATCTGCCTAGAAAACGCATCAGTTATCGCAAGAGAAGAGCAGTATCAAAAGCGGAAAATCAGAGAAGCCCTCGAAATCTTG
Organism: Pinus taeda; assembly: GCA_000404065.3. Lineage (NCBI taxonomy): Eukaryota > Viridiplantae > Streptophyta > Pinopsida > Pinales > Pinaceae > Pinus > Pinus taeda. The sequence continues at coordinate 26,461 of APFE030472903.1, read as the reverse complement.
AAGCACCCTTGCAATTTGAACAGAGACAGCGGTTTGGAGATCAGCGAAAGTTGGCTTCCCCTGATCAGTGAGATCAAGAAGCGTCAGCCCAGCCCCAGGTAAGTTTTCTAGCAGGTTAAGTTTTTCCTTCCCTACCCTTTTCAAGTCCCTATCTTTTGTTTTATTATAAGACTAGGCTCTATTATAGGTTGTAATATAGGTTGTAATATAGTTTAGGTTTTAGTTTATAAGTTAGATATTTGTTATGTTATGTTAGCATAAGTCTTTATATATAGTGATTTAGGTATTAAAATTTATATTAGGTTGTATAGATATTTATTTATTATTTCTAGGTATAGTAATAATACTAATTTAGTCTTTATGATATTTAATATTATGTTTTATATATAAAGTTTTATAATATAGTCATATAAACCTTAGGTTATATAAATAGTAAAGTTATTTAGATATGAATATTTATAATATTAATATATATAATACTTGAATTCTATTATATTATATATATTAAGTCTTATAGCTATTAATAGTTTAATTCTTTCATTAATTCCTTGATATATTTAATAATAAACTTTAAGTACTAATAGTATTTCATATTATATATTAATGCTATTATATATATTAAGGTTTTTAAGTATTAATATTCTAATATTATTATTAATTCCATTATTTATATAAAGTTTTTTTGGAATGTAATTTTAATAATTTCAGGTTATATAATTTTAGGTTATATTTAGATCAAGCTTTAAAATTATTAGGTTATATAAATATTATTGTTATTTAGATATTAGGTTTATATTATTGTTATTAATATTATTGTTATTAAATTATATATATTAAGTTTTTAGATATTAATATAAGTGTTAGGTGAATTAAAAAAGTTTTTGTTTTAGGGCTTAATTTAATATTATTAATTTATAAAAATTTATGCCTTTATTTATAAAAATTAAAGTTTTTAATTTTAAGCTTCTTTATTAAATCTCCTTGGCCGACCTGTGCTGTTCCTTCATTATTCTTCCCCTCTTAAGTATTTATCTCCTCCTTCCGGCTCTCCTTTTATCATCTTTATCATCTTTCTCTTTACCCTGATGATGGATCCCATTTGGGATTCGAAACGTTGGTGTAAAAATTCTATTACTGTGGATTCTCCGATCAAAAATTCAAAAAGCACAAACCACAGATCTCTGAAATCCAACATGTTTGATGTCATGTAAATCATAAGACATGGCCCACTGAAACATAGCTCCAGCATTTTTAAGACCAAAAGGCACCTTCTTGTATGTAAACGTGCCCCAGGGACAAATAAAAGTTGTCTTATGTTGGTCCCATAAATAGATAGAAATTTGATTGTAACCAGAGAATTTGTCCATGAATGAAAAAATTTCATTACCTGCACATTCATCAACAATTTCATCAATAAAAGATGTGGGGTAATTGTCTTTTGGACAAGCTTTATTCAAATCCCCAAAGTTGATGCACGCTCGGATCGTTCCTTGCTTTTTATCTACCGAGACTGGATTGGAAACCCACTCTGTTAGAGGAACGGGGTATATGAAACCCGTCTTAAGCAGCGTTTCAACTTCAGCTTTAATAGTTTCTACTTTCTGAGGATTGACCAGTCAAAGATTCTAACAAATAGGCTTGGTGTTTTCGTATCTCTTTATCTCATGTTGGACTATAGATGGATCAATACCAGGCATTTCATCATAAGACCAAGCGAATACATCTCGAAACTCTTTAAAGAGGTCAGTGTAAATTTGAATCTCTTTAGTGGGAGAATCGGCTCCGATGAAGACATTTTATATAATGTTAGGATTCCTAGAGATGTTTATAGGTACAATTTTTTAAACAATCGACATATTACCTTTGGAAAATAATTGTTCTAGAGCCAAAGGGTTTGAAACTATACAAACATCGCTAGTAAGTAGATTGGAGAACCTAGATTCGACTTCATGCAATGGAGGAAGAAAATATGAACGATGATGCAAATCTTCCCATGGTCGATCTACACCCATCATTGCTTCCAAAATTGCTTCCTCAGATGGTAGAATTGTATCTAAACAATCCAGAGTAGAAGTAGAGTCAAGGGTCCAAGCAAGAGCCACATCACCATCTACTCCTCCTCTGAAAAAGAAGTGGGATGGTTGTCTGTAGAGTTAATGATAGATTGATAGCTAAGTTTTGCTACAGACATGGGAAATGCCATTCCACCAACCTGCCCTCCATCTAATGTGGTTGTAGATGAAGGTAAGGTCCAATGGTCTGAAAAATAATGAGTTCGAAAGAACTCTTTCTATAAAGGCCCCTTGGATGATGAAATTGCATTGATTCTAGCTGTAGCATGGGGAAGGTCAAATATACCCATCAAGGAAGAGTACATCCCAAATCCTAAATTCTAAATAGGTTGATGAGGATTATCCACCAATGGAATGGTAGAATTCGAAGTTGTATGGGAGTCACCTGGAGAATAATCTAACTGATCAATTTTAACAATTCTCCCCTCGTGAGGAAAATAGAGGATGCGGAATAAAGATGAAACTATGGCATCCATCTCGTAAATCCAATTCCTTCCTAAGAGGAGGTTGTAATCTTGGTTGGAATCAATGATTTCTATCTCAATATTAACAACCTTTCCTCCAACACATATAAGAAAGGCCAGATAATTTTGTGTGGCCTATGAGAATGTCCATCAAATGCTATTAAGAGAGTCAGTGAAGGAACAGTTGAAGGTGATCTAATAGCCTTCCAACATGACATAGACATTACACATGTGGAAGCTCCCTCATCTATAACTGTCTGAAAAATATTGGTTTTTCAGTAAGTAGACTTTATTTGGAAAGCCATACGCTGAGGAAGTCTCTTTTTGACATTCAACATATCAAAAGTGAGCACTAAAGAATTCTTTGGATCCATTGTCCCGATTGCCAAAAGCAAAGCATTTCTCTAAGTAGGACATGACTGGAGTACCTCCAATTCATACATAGCACAAGGACTTTGAGCTAGATCTTCTACAATCGAGTAGTTCTGGGCTGCCCTAGCAATAGGGTTAATAGTCGAGCACTTTGCAGAACCTTTCAATATCCGAGGTATAGACTCAACAGAGGGTCGCTCAATATGAAGTGAGTCTATGGTTTCGGGAATAGATTTAGCCTTAGATGTTTCCATTTCACCATAATTGCATGTTTGTGTAGCAACATCGACATGAGAGTTCATCATATAAACATTTGAGGAATTTTCCCCTTCCTGGTTGCCCCTTGTGGAGGTACCAGCATTTGATTTTGCACCAGCAAGTAACTGCTGCCCTTGGGGAAAAGGGTTAGTTAGGACAACCTGGGAGCTAGAGGAACCTTGCTACACTAACAAGCGCTGAGCATTTTGAATCTTAGGGTAGAGGTGATTCAACTGATCTCCATTGCATAACTTGCATGGAAATTTAACCTTTTTCTTGGACTCTTTTCTACCCTCACCGCACCGTTGCTGAGCTTGTTTGCATTACCCTTCCCTTCCTAGTTCTTATTCTTACCTCATCCCTTCTTCTTCCCATCAGATTTTTTATTTCCTTTGGGGTTAGAGGCCTAGATGATGTTTATAGAGGTAGGTTGGAAAGGTGAAGGTGTAGATGGTGCTACCTAGTTAGAAGAAGCAATTTGTAGAGACAACTGCTGCAATTGGTTCAAAAGGTTCACCATATTTGTGTCAATTGATCCAACTATACCATCAGCGTGCAGGCTAGGATTTGATTTGGCTAAATCAACCTTATATATTAGAGTGTCAAGTAGGATTTTCTAAAGAGTCCCAGATTGAGAATATATCAATTCTAATTGCTAGGCTCGAAAAATAGCCTGCTCTTCCGAATAAACACTGAAAAGAGAAACATCCTTTGAGATCTCAAGTTTTAATGATTTGAGAAACCATTTGAGATGGAACTCTGGTGTAATTTCAGCTTTGATAAGCCTTTTTCTCCATCTCCATTCCTAGATATGATCCGAAATGTGAGTTGTCATGTCTTGATGAAAGTTGGCTAGAAGCTCAGTTCCACTTTCATAGCGTACAGGAAACTGAAAATGGTTCAAGAAAATATTAGCCAAATCAGTGAAATAAGCATAGGTGCCCCCTGGCAACTCTATATACCATTTGGCTGCATTCCCAGTTAGGGTGTGCTGAAATAACCTCATCCTAATTGAATCATCTACCAAGGAGTTGGATGAGCACCATAAGTGAGAAGTGGTCACATGGTCTCTCAGGTCTTTACCACTCTTCCCTTCGAGCTTTGGAATATCCAATGGAAGTTTAGTTGGGACTGGAGGCCAAGCCATATTGTACCTAATTGGATCATTCATCAATCTAGATAAGTCTGGAAAATTAAGCATGGCTAGAAAAGGAAGTTATGGAGGACCTTGGGAATTCCATCCAGAATGGGCAAGGTTCCCGAAGGTTTGAAAATAATGACCTGGATTTTGAAAGGCCCCAGGTTGTCTAAAGTAACTCATAGAGCCTATTGAACCAAAAGGTGATCCTTGTGGTCCAACAAAATTCAGAGTTTGACCAACTCCTACCGAAAATCCTCTATAACTAGTGCAGTTACCCCCTAACGAAGTATTGAAAGGAGCTGACAGCCCCTGATAATGGTTCCATGCATTAGCAAAGGGTGAAAAACTTTGAAATGAATTAACCGAAGAATACGACACATTCCCTTGTTGGCCGAAACATTGATTCCCAGCTCCTATCCCACTAACCACAGGGTTTGTCCAACTCGGAAAGGGGTTACTACCTTGACTTGTAAAAGGAAAAGGCATTGACCCTACTGTCGAATTGGAATGTGGTATATGACCACTTCCAAATGGGAAACCCTAAAAATAATTTGATCTACTCATCATGGATGTAGAGGCGATTGATGTTATATTCAAAGGAACCGAAGGAATACCTTAAGAGGGCATTCCAAAACGGAAAAATCCAAAACTAGATTCATTAGGCTGAGAACTTCCACTCGTTGACGGAATGGAAGTAGACCCAAATATAGATGTGCTAGGAGTGTTAGAAGGGATGGAAATAGCTCCTCCCCCTTGTATAGATATGGGAGTTTGCATGCTCGCAACACTCATTGTGGATGCCATGCTTCCAGCAGTGGTCATTGAAGGGATAGATGTATATAAACTTGGGCTCGATGGTCTATGATTCAGAGTTCCAACGTATAAAAAAATGTCTAGATGATCAGGAGAGAGAGGAGAATTTAGAGCCTCAACCGACTCTGAAAGCTCTTCTACTTCAATACTATCTTCCAACTGGAAGAGTACTCGAGAAAGAACTGGTGTGTTCCTCTCTAACTCTATATTAGTACTAGGTCTATCTTGTGAACTAATGCCCCCAAGTGTAGGATGAATCTTCGATGCACCTGTTGCCACTGGTTGGAAACCATTGGCAGAATTGCTCCTACACCTTTTAGGAGAAGGCTCTGGACTCGTAGGTGAAAGACCACGAAGTTTCCAAGATCGTCGAGATGGTCAGTCAGCCACTTTGAATTATTTAAAATATCTACTTAAAGACTCAAGAAAATTATAAAGCTAGGCCGACTAGGAGCACAGAACACTCAATAAAATGTCCCTAAAGATATCAACTATCAAACAACTTCCAAGTATTTCTGCTCCATGTGATTAGGACCAGACACCAAAATACAAGAAAGTTAATAATAAGGGCCTTCTAAAAATAGACTAGGGAAATTACGCCCCAAGCCTACTAGCGAAGGTATCAGAGGTGGTTATGTTGACCACTAGACAATAGCCTTTGTCAGTGCAAGCCCCCAAGCTTCGCATGGGTGCCCTCCAGAAGTACTGTTGAATGTGATACAACGTCAACCTCAGGTGCTATGGGATTCCCCTCCGTAGCCACCTGTGTGGATCCTAGGATATGCAACTATGGTCACCAACTCATATCAGAAGCCAGGCGAAACAGTCGTGACGTAGGATCCGACAGGTAAGATAGGGGGTATCTCTCATCCTTATCTTCACTAACCCTCATGCTTTACTCCTAGTTACGGAACTTTCTTGATCTCCCTAACGCTATTGGATTTCTTTAGAATTTTTTTTCGGCGAAATCACATAAATATTCTTTTGTCGACGCGTTTCAAACCAACCAGTGTGGTTCATCGTCAGGACAAGTTGAATAATCAATCCAGCTTAGCTATTGGATTTCGCTCTTTAATCAAACTTCTATATTTTACAATTTAGAGTGGCCTTGGAGATTTAACTCTCCTCTCACCTAATCTAAGGCCCTAATAAATGTAAAATTGTTAGTGTATTCTAATGACAATACAAAATTTTTAGTTTATTTTATTAAGCGCTTGATTTTTAATGGTTGTTCTTTTAAGTCAAGGGTATAAATGGAAATGAAACCAATGGTGTTTGTGTGACGCAAAAGAAATCAATGAAAAACTAAATTATATGAATGCAATCATTTGTTCTCCAATGAAAATAGATCTCTATGTGGTTTATACAAAACTTCTCTAAAGCAAAAAACTTTTTCTTTTCATTTTTTAAAACACACTTCACACATAAAAAAACTAAAAATACTATTGATGCTTTAATAATGCAAAACTACCCTAATGCAAGGTGTAATGAAGATTCAAGATCCTAAATTACTCTAAAAAAGAATAAAAGCAATTGCTTATAACTATTAATAAGCCAACTTAATTGAAAAGAATACAAATCTTGAATACAAGATTCTCTCCAAACAAGAAAGAAAAATCCCAAAAGATCACAATTCACTTTCAAAAAATCAAAAGACACCAAAATCAAACTTGGCAAAAGAAAACAAAAACAATGTTTTTTAAGATCTTTTATTTTTCAAGAAAAAATCAAAACAACCTTTTGAAAGAACTCTAAATGCCACTAAGAATCAAAGACCGAAAGAAGAGCACAAGTAATCTTTGAAAGTTACAAATTCGACAACAAATGAAAACTTGAACAAAAAGGCTTCAACTTGTACTAAACGATTGAAATAGCAGCAACAAGCTCAACAAACTGACCAAGAAGTCAGGAAAGAAGTACCTTCAAATTCATCAAAAAAAGACTTCCAAAAAGAAAGAAAAGGTATAAGGCCACAAAATGATAGAAAGCAAAGAAAGTAGACCAATAACCGAGCTTGACACTAAGATTGAAAATAATCTACTATTCTAGAGAACCAGAATAATTAAGAACCTCTGTACGAAGTCTTGTGTGCCAAAACACAAATCATAAAACTCACTCAAAAGCAAACCTAGGCCAAGTCTTTTCAAAGCAGAAGGGACTTCAAAACAGTAAGCTCGCAGAATAATAAAATTCTAAAGATAGAAATTGACCACTCAGAGACTAAACAGACCAAGAATCAAATCTTTTTGGGCAAAGAGATTGGAAAAAACAATACAAAAAATGGTATATGCGACTATGTTCAAGCACAGAGGTGTGTACACGTGCTTCTAATAAAGGAAACTCACATATACATGGGTTCACTCCATAGAAACTAGCGTGTGTACGCTACTGTAAACAGACTAAAGTGCGTATACAAAGCTTTACAAGAAAAATAAAAAACAAAGCCAAATCAAAAATATCAAATTAGACCAAATAATACTGTCACAGCAAGCAAACCAAGAACTGAGCCCTGATTAACACTGAAAAACCTAAACTAGGAATAACAAGATTTTTATCCCCAATGGAGTCGCCAATTCTGTTATGGGAATAAGTACCCTAGGGCTTTGGGTTGGAACCCCAACAAAGCAAGATCAAACGACAATAAGAAACACTCATACAACTCAGGAGAAATGCTTAAATAAACAAACTATGTGAGAGCGACCATACTCGAATGTCCTTCGTTTGGGTAGATCCCACAGGGTTTAGACCCTCTGCAACTCCTGATGTTCTCCAAACTTGAAAATTATTCAATTCGAACATACATAGTAGTATATAGATAAAGAATTTTAACGAAACTAACTTTATATCATATAAACAAATGATTAGTTATACATCAAAATAGTTATACATCAAAATAACATTCATATATGAATTACAACAATATTTGATGCATAAACACAGTTAATCTCGAAAAAAAGACAACGCTTCTTTTTATTGTAGAAATCTATAACTAACACAGAGAGAATTCACCCGAGTCTTCTTCTTCCAGATCCAAGTGGAACCGTCCTCTAGATCCATCCAGTCCCAGTCTTCAATAGCCTCCTTCCATAACCAATACCATGATATCTCAAGCAAGAGGGAGAATATGAACAATCAAGGAAACAAGGGTTTCCTGAAACTTGGGGAAGTTCTTGAAGCACAGGGATACTTCAGACTCACTCAGGGATAATCTCAGTATAATAAGTCTATCTCTTCTCCTCCTTAAGGCCTTCCCATAGAAGTCTATTTATACTCCTCCCAATTAGTTTTTTAGTTGGGAAACAGTTGGACCACAAGAAATAGGAGGTAATCAACAGGTAAAAACCGTGAACTCTTCCCATAATTAAGGAAATTTAATTTTTTTAAGTGTTTTAACATGTATACGTGGGTTTGTATTGACTAACCCGCATGTGCACACTTTTATCTCAAGGAAAAGTAGCATACAGGGAATAGAACATTGTTTTTAAAATATTTGGACCAAGTCTGGAAGGAGGGGTTGCCCTAGGCCATAAGCCAAGCATCACAAATACCAAGGGTGGTAAATGGTGCTATAACAACAAGGTACAATACAAGCATGATGGGTGTGTTGGATTCGTACAATCACAAGCATAATTTCCTGACCCCCTGCAATTGTAACATATTAGCTGTCCGCGACTTCTTCGAGGTCCTCCTCCACCTTGGCCTTGTCTGCACCAGTGAAATCCAGTGCATGCCACTCCTATGTTCTAGTCAAGGGGCCACGTTTCGCCCTTAACTTTGTAAGTAGGAGTCCTATCCATAATCAACTCAGAGCTTCTACAGGTGTGCCCATCATGTCCCATTGATCTACAGAAATTATAGAACAACTATTGTGAATTTTGTGTGTACTTCTGCAACAAATGGTAGTTTCCTGTAGCATGCTTTCCTCCTATTTGAAAAATCATGCACCACAAAGCAGGCCCCACACTAGGTCCTGCTTGGACCTCTAGTCTTAATGGCATCAGTCCCGCTCCCATGAGGTAATTCATGAACACTGGGCAGTGGTCCATGTCATGACCCTAACCCTTACATTTAACACACTATACCTCTTTGCGCACTTCTGGGCGAGCTGTCCTGTCTTGTTTCAGACTCTACATCTCAAGGCATAAGTTTTTCAACTGCGCATGGATCTGTTGAACTCCCAGGTTAAGATCCTGCATCGGGGTCTCATGCAACCTCATTGCAATCTCCAAGGCCTCTGCCACAGTTGTTAACCTTTGTTGTGACATTGCATTCCTCAAATGCAATGTTAGCAATGCTATAAACCATTCACGGTGCTGCCCATCCGTCAAGGTCATATTAGCTTCATGAATTGTGCACTTCAATTTCTAACCTAATTCCCAAGGGGTCTCGCCTGGTAGCATCGTGATCTCCTTGAACCCAATTATTGACTGCGCCACTGACTTTAGCTTGCTAAACTCTTTGTTTAGCACAATTTGGATATCCGTGATGCCCCCATTCAAATTGTCGTTAGAATGCTGAATATACCAGGTCAGCATGCGATCTTGTATAGCGCTGACCAATGTCACCTTATTTATATGATCATCTGTAACTCCCTATGCTTCCCATACAGCTTCTATCATTAACTAAAACTAGTCTAGATCTTCATTTCCTCCTCCCTTGAACACCGACAACTTTATTGTGCTTGCCATATTGACTCGTGCTTGTGGCAGAGGTGGTATGGGCGAAGATAGGGTGAAGGCAATGAAACTAGTGGTGGTGTGGGTGGGGGTGGTATGTGTGGAATCCTCTGCCTTATCAAATTGATCACACTCCTGGTGAGACCTTCGCAAGCTCTTCCTCGTCCCCTCGCAGAGGTGAAATCAAGGGGCTAGTTTCTAGTTCTGCACTACCTTCGTTTCTATAAATTCTCCCACTTCACGTGGCCCCAAACATCCATGTATTCACATAATATGCTTTTCAGTAGCATTATAATCCAAGTGTTGAGAGACTTAATGTACTTACCTCGTGGTCCTTTGAGGAAGCGTCGCTCCACCTCGCTATAGTTGATTGAAGTATCTACCATGAACTCAATAATGAATCCTCCTATAACTCGATTGAGCCAGTGATCAACAATGTGTGTGATCTTATCCTTTGATGCTTATAATCTGTGCAATAACTTTGGGGTCCACACAATAGGACTATCAAGCTTGCATCTTCCTTGGCTATCTACTAACTTCACAATCCACTCATACAACTCAGTAGGGAAAGATGTGAAGAAAATTTCATGGATCTCTGTGTATAGTTATCAATCTAACTACACTTCTTTTGATAGTCGCAGATTCCTGTTCTCCTACATTGCGAACTCGTGAATTCTCCTGTCCAACCAACCTTCAATTTATTTCTTAGTTGGATTCCAATGATATGACATTGGACATCTCTATGTAGATTCTAGTCCCGACAACAGAACCATTTGTTGGCTTGTTAGGGCCTGACCTAGGTTCAGAGTTAATTATCCAAACAAATCCCTATACTACTGGCCCTTTCGGCAACAGTCCACAGAGCGTGGACTAAGGTCTCACCCGAAGCAATATGGGGGGATGTTGGAACCAGGTTTAAACACTCTTGTGATGTACTTGGTCAAATGGCACCCTATTCCAGTAGTTGTTGCAACCATTTTTTCACATAACTTTCTTCTCTAATAGAATACCTATACAACCTAATGTTTTGCAATGTGGATTCTAGAAATATATGGATCTTGTGCTCCACTTCCCTCTTTGGTGGTAACCATTTAGGCTCCCTAAAAACATCCATGTATGCATGGAGAAACTCTTCTAGCTGTTGTTTTCATTTCTTAGTACACCCCTTTAGGGTTTCCTTGCTCTTATTGAATCTCCTACAAAAATATTATTTGCTAAAAACAATAGAAAACACTTCTTGCTAGAATGGATTAGTTTCTTGGCTTGGTTGGCAGTTACCAACAAAAAATTTTACTTGTCTTTTCGTGTGCTAATGGTGAACAATTTTCCATCCTTGACGAGCAAGTACTAGTTAGATCTTCGCTTGAATATTTCATCTCACATGTATATATAGGGTCTTTCAAACTCCACTCCACATACCTTAAGGGGAGCTGCATCTAGTTCTACTTCATCAACAAAATCAACCCTGATAGAAAATCTAATTTTGCACAGTTGTGTTAACTTTAAATCTACATCCATATTTACTCTACCCAATGGATATGGTATTGGATGATCATGAACTTCCAATCCAAATAATTTTATGATTTGGAGTGTAATAGAGAATTAAACTTTTTCTTCTTGATTTGTATCTTGATGTGGAAGAGTTTGGTCATTTCCTTCTCTTATTTTTGTTGAAGGCTACTCAAATTCACCTCCTTTTGCACTGACATACAAACAATCTTCTCATCCATGTTTGAGATTACTTCAATATATTTTCTCAAATAAGTGGCCACAATACTCTTTTTGTTATTATCTTTCCCTATGTTCTTCTGGTTAAGCTTTGGATGCAACTTCCAACACTTCTCCTCTATATGGCCATCCATAATATAATAGTTGATAGGATCATTGCACTAGTGTGTTGTGGCTGCCATCTTGTTATATTTCCTCCCTTTCCACTTCTTCTTCTGCTCCTTAGAATTGTCATGGTGATCCTTTTGCATTGATCCACCTGATTTCCCTTTCTTCTATACTACGTTCTTCTGGTAGTGTGCTTATACACAAGCCTCGTCAACTGACTTGGGCTTAAACAACATAACTTGTTTCCATAGATGGTTTTGTATTCCCCTAGATACTTGAAGAGTACATATAGTTTATTTAGGGAGATACCTAGCATTATGGCCATCGATTTGAGCTATGTGGTGTACTCTGATACACTCTACCCTTACTTCTTCCTTATGTAGTGCCATCAGATTTACTAGACTTCTACATACATGATATATTAAAATTGTGAATTTATGATGGCTTTAAATTCCTACCATTTAGTTAGTAGAGGATATCCCTCCAACTTAGAGGTATCTATGTGGATTTCCCACCAAGTCCATGAATGACCCTCTAATTTTAGGCACGCAAGTGAAATATTTTGTTCTTCCTTTATATGATGAACACTAAAATAAAATTTAATTTCTGCAACTAGTGATTTAACTTTAGAGCATCGATCTCTCCTTGGTATGACTTAATTATCAATTTTCACTTCCATTTTCAATAGTCAAACCGAATGGTTCACGACACTCAAATTAGGTTGATGTATTCCATTCCCTTCTTTGGCTAGTTCTCTGCTTCTTCCTGATCTCCTGATCTCCCCTTTGATCAATCCTTTGTGTTAGAAATCCCATATTCTCTGAATAACGCGAGCTTATTACTTAGGTCTGAGATGAGGAGATTCACAATATGGATTATATCTACAAGTTGTGATTCCATCCACAAAAACCTATCCTCTACAGGATCACAACAATTATTCATAAATTCATTGACCATGACTGGGGTTTTATGATTTTTGGCATAACCGATCTAGATTCCTTGCAAATCTCTAAAATATACCGAAAGAAACGTGTTTTGTATACAAATGAGATCTATAAACTATTTAGGATATTCATGGGGGCTTCACTGAGGGAGAAATACCATACAACATGGGTACATATTAGGGGATAAATATTGAGGAAAAAAAGGACATAATATATTGAGCATATACTAAGGGGGTAAAAGGTTTTCATATTTGCAAGTGAAAAAAATAGAGCTGAAAGTTAATGAAAAAATATAAAGGGGTATAAAAAATGTTATCGAAAAAATGGATACCTATAATATCTAGTGAAACTAGGGGTTTTTTAAATTGGGAAGGTGTATTGGGTTCATATTGGTAGGGGGTTAAATAACATGATTTTTAGAGGTATTTTCCAATAGGTAGTCAAATTAAGTGTATTGTTTAGTATGCCAGGAATGCACGTGATATGTCATAGGTTTATTGAGTAAATCCCCCATGTGGATATTCCACTTGACATTTCATCACACCAAATCTAATAAATTATACTCAAAATCTGAAATCTACAATATGAGGTTTTATTTTTACTTTTAGATTTATGGATACGTAAATTACTATTTGTTGTGTACACATGCAAATTAGAATTATGAAAAAAATAGAAAAAAATGAAAGACAACTCACAAATCACAATCTCATACAAGATATAACATGGGAAACCCTTTATGGAGAAAATCCAATTGGAAGGTGAGGCCACTCTACTCCCTTTCTTTGAACAGAAATGGCTGCAAGTAAAAATAAGCATGTTTTGTGGCCCATGGGCTACTACAATGCAAAATCCATCTATGCATTCTCTTTTCCTACCCCTTTTGGCTACTCTTCTCATATATGGAACAAATGTACTAAAAATGAATGGAACCCCTTTTCCTCCTAGTGGCCCGGTTATAACACATCCCGATAGCCTGCTAGTGGTTAGGTTTGACTTCCTCAACTCTTATCTAGACTTACAGTATGAACTCGTCTAGAGTGTTATTCATCATGATCATGTGGCTAACCCATTTTCCTTGAATAATGGTGGTTGGTGTGGCATCCTCTCAAATTATGGTGGAGAAAATAGGAAGTTCAACTTACGAATGACATAAATTTTGCATATAGAATCTAATTGAGGTGATTCTTGTACCATTGGAAAGGTCTCTATGTTAAAAATAGGAAAAATGTTTCTAAACTAAAGAGGAAAAATTTTACACCCAAATGTTGGGCGTCGGATCCCCCCAAGGCAAGTTTTGGGGATTAAAGCCCAAGTTTTGACTAAGTCTATTGTAAATACTCCACAATTTGTGGGCGAAGAGCTTGAACATGGTCAATGAGTCAGAGGGTTGTCAACCCTCATTTTTGTAATGTAATGTCAGTTTAAGAGATCTAACCATGGTCCACAGACCATGGGATTGTATAAATAGAGCAAGGCTCTAAGTGCAAAGAGACATCTAAGAAAGAATGGAATAATGATCATGGAATAGAAGGATAGCCAAGTACCTAAAGTGTAAAGTCTAGTTTTGGGTCGTAGGGTAGGAGAAGGCTCTGTAGTTGAGTGCGCAGAGGCCTAGTAGTCCACAACTGAGTGCGCAAGGTAGCTTGAGTATGTAACCATTGGAAGAATTAATAAAGAGAAGTTTTCCCATATTTCTATGTATCTTTTCATGTTTTATTCATTGAAGTATATTGTGTATGAATTCCAAGTTTACAGTTTATTTATTGCATGAGCTTATATAAATGTGTTGAATAAGTAAATACAATATAAGGTATCTGTTTACGCAAAGATAACCAATTGTTATAAGAATATAAGTAAGATCCATTGCGTGACTTGGGGAGATAGCGCAGATCGCTGCTCCAGCAGCACAAAAGCCCCACAGCTCCTGATTAGGGTTGCACAAAAGGAAAATATAATAGGGTGCAAAGGCCCCGCAAGTTAGGGAAGTGCGCAAGATAACCTGCACGAAGGTATTCACAGTTGGACTAAATCGACCCCTCATACATCTCAAGGGTGCGGAAACCTGGTTCTAGTATCCCCCCATACTGCTTTAAGTGAGACCTGAGCTAGGTTTAGAGTTAATTAGCCAAACAAATCCCTATATTATTAGCCCTTTTGGCAATAGTCTGCGGGGTGTGGACTGAGATCTCACCCGAAGCAGTATGGGGGGATGCTGGAATCAGGTTTCTGCACCCTTGAGATGTCCGAGGGGTTGATTTAGTCCAACTGTGAATACCTTCTCGTAGGTTACCTCGCGCACTTCACTGACCTGTGGGACTTTTAGGTTGCTGGAGCAGCGATCTGTGCTATCTCCCCAAGTCACACCATGTATCTTACATATACTCTTATAACAATTGGTTATATTTGCGTAAAGAGATACCTTATATTCTATTTACTTATTCAACACATTTATATAATTTCGCACAGTAAATGAATAGTAAACTTGAAATTCATACCCAATATACTTCAATGCATAAGATAGGAAAAGATACATAGAAATAAGGGAAAAACTCTCTTTATTAATTCTTCCAATGGTTATAGAATCAACCTGCCCTGCGCACTCAACTACAGTGGTCCACGCACTCAGCTGCAGAGCCTCCTCCTACCCTACGATCCAAAACTAGACTTTATGCTTTAGGTACTTTTCTATGCTTCTATTCCATGATCATCATTACATTCATTCTTAGATGTCCCTTTACACTTAGAGCCTCACTCTATTTATACAATCCCATGGTCCGCAGACAATGGGTAGATCTCTCAAACCGACATTACATTACAAAAATGAGGGCGAACAACCCTCTGACTAATTGACCATCTTCATGCTTCGCACCAACAAATCATGGAGTATTTACAATAGACTTAGTCAAAACGTGGGCTTTAAGCCTGAAAACTTGCCTTGCGGGGATCCCACACCCACCAGGCCCCCAACACAAAAATTGTGACTTGCCCTCGAGTCACTCTGTCGGTGCGGAGATCTTTGCGCAAAGACCTCCCAAATCTACTCAGACTGCTACAAGGTCAGCAACGCACTGAGTGGTTGCTTGTTGTATCTTTTGTACACGTTGTTCCGAGACCACGATGTCAGAACTGCTCCCCTGTATCTGTTCCTACATCCCCTGCATCTACGTGAGATCACATTCAATTGTTGTTATGATTATGATGGCCTCATCGATCCAAGGCTAAACGTGGACCTTCAAAACTTCTTCTTTGTGTCACGCTGCATCTACTTGCTCTTTAAGCACTTTGGCCTATTGCATTTGCATGAGCCTCTGAGTGAGGGCCACCGTCTGCGCGGTCCCTTTGATGTTGTCATACTGTTATTGTATCTCATGCACCTTTGTTTCTAAGTGTTGTATGTTCAAGTCCTCTTACAGATTTGTGAGGACCTTGAATAATTCTTCCAACATTCTGGTGTAGTCCCTTACTGCACTGTTGATCTCCTCAAACCCTGATGTAATGACGCTACCACGTTGTTCCCTTACCTCTGGAGGAGTTGAAGGTTGCACCTTCAACCACAGCTCTTCTATATGAAGGTTCAACTCTAGCTGAACCTTAGCCATTTCTTCTCGTGCCTCACACACCCCTACTGCTAATCACTAGATGCACACCTCTATTGGTGCTTCTGTTGGGATGGTCAACTTAGGGCCCATCTGGAAGGCTTCTTCTATACCTGCACCATCTACCTATTCTAAGACATGACCTTGTCATGTTGCAAGCTCAACTTCTCCATGTTAATCTTCTGCTCAGTTAGTACCTGCAATGTGTGGCTCTCCCTAGCCCGTAATCCCATCCTGCAGAACATAAAGCATCTCCCATGGGAGTGAAACCATGTTGATCCCTATACCTTTCAATGTACTGACCATAGGCCCATCGGCCTCATTTTTTGTAATCAATTCCCCTTCTGGCAGCACTATTGAGTTGGTCATATGAGTGTGTAGCATTTCATTTGCTACAACTATCCCTACTGTGAGGCTGGTTGAGAGAGTACTAGCCTGAGGAGTGTGCACCTCCAACTCTTGAATATGCGCTCGGAGGCCCCCCAACACAATCTGATTCTCCTCCTCAAAGTTTTGGAGGGCCTCTGTGGTGACGTCATACACTGTCTCTCCTATATCATGTAGATCCCCCTCAGTAAGGGTGATCGGGTCTATAGACAGCTTAAATGCTTTTACCTTCTTGTGTGGCCCCACCCGCTCGCTCGAGCAATAGTGCTTCAATTGTGTTGAAGTTGTTTTGGGGTCTACATTGGCCTCCTCTATTTCTGTTTCCATCTCTTGCTCCTGCTCAGGCGAAGGTGACTTTTGGCCCTCGCGCGCCTTCTCTGCTACCTTTTGTGCTACTATTGTAGCCTTTTGCTATTCTGTTGTTGTGTGCATTGCGTCCTGCGCCTCCTGTGCCTTTGCTGCTATTGCTTCTTTCTTTCTCTTTTTTGGAAACTACGCTACGTGTGGTTTTGCCTCCTCCTTCTTTTTCTGCGCAATAGATTTTTCCAATGCAGAGATGTCTGGAGCGCACCACTTTGGCAGCCACATCTCAAGTACGTTGAAGATCACATCATATGTGGCTATATAAGGTAGTTCGTTCCACTTCTTTGCAAGGTCCTTGCACACCCTGAGGTAGATGTGATGAAAGTCTGCTTTAAACTCTGCAAAACTTTGTAGGCTATTGTAGACAGTGGGTGATAACTACGGCTTGTGGTTAATCCCCATTCTTATGTTCATCTCCATGAACACCCATGAACTGTCCCAGATGCGTGCCTTTAAAAATGATATTGTCTAGGAGGAGCGG
This sequence comes from Pinus taeda, assembly GCA_000404065.3. Lineage (NCBI taxonomy): Eukaryota > Viridiplantae > Streptophyta > Pinopsida > Pinales > Pinaceae > Pinus > Pinus taeda. Next base: position 9,058 of record APFE030472903.1, on the reverse strand, counting down.
AGTCTACAGAGAACTCTTGCTCTCATCAAGGTCCTTGGGCACCTTTACCTTCTGCTTTCATGGGGGGGCATATGTGGACAACTTTGATGAAGGGTGTGCAGACTCTGTTTCTTCCTCCATGCCCTCATCCTCATCTTCTTCAATTATGAAATCCTCAAGATCTTCTTCCTCCTCATCAATTTCTAGGTTAACTGCTTTCCTTTTTTCCTCCATTGTTAACCTAGTTTGTAGTGGGTTTCAAGGGGACACACACACACCAGAATCATTGGCTATTTATCTTTCTTCAGTCTCGGTGTGCACAATGATTTAGGGATTTATGCAACAATCTCGGTGCTCTCAAGGGAATCTTCTATGGTCATGGCATGTGCAGCTTCTTTGGCGGTCATCTCTTCAATTTCCCTGGCTTCTTTAGACGCTGCCATGTTGCTCGTCCATAAATCTTTCAACCGTTCACTCAGGTGTTCAACCAATGCTCTCCATAAGACAAACAGGGCTTAGTTCGGAATACATGGGGCGCACGATAGCTCAATTTGAAAATGACCAAGTTTTGTTTTGGGTAGCCCTTTGTATTTTATAGTGCCTATTGAATTTGAATTCGACCGTTACCCCCAAATCGAGTCCATTAATGCTCCCTTGGCAGCAGTTTTTCCAAAATCTTGCCCATAAAGCTCATCCTAAATGCATACCACCCACTCCATTTGGTCACAAGTCAAGCATCACATCATGAATAGTGATTGCGATGGTCACTTTCTAGCCAACCTGTATGGCAGTGCAGCCCCCCTTCCGTGATCACGAACCTTGTGACACTTTTCTTCTGTGCACACCCCCAACATTACACTGCTCTTAGGTAGAGTAATTTCTAGTCCCACACCTTCTTTCAACTTTCAGGAGCACTTGACTATACTTCCCATAGCTAGTTAGGTGGTCGTGCCACTTGGATAAGATTCCAACTAGTCATTCGTCACTTTTCCTAGAGAAAATCCACCTTTTATTTTTATTATTTGTGTCGCGCACTTTACCCTCTGCATCATGCCATCGTAGGTGACCCTTCTAGTAATAGTCCAATCCAAGGCATTAAACTAATAAACTCTCGGTAGTAGTCCCCAAATTAGTCAACATAATCACGCACACCCTATTTTATCACCCTAGTTTTCTTATCGAGAAAATACTTCTTTATTTCTTCCTCAAGCTTCTTGACTTTTGCTTCTATCAGAGCACTTTTCTCTCTTAACCGCACCCTTTCCTTCATGATTTCTTGGAGCCCAAGATCACCTTGTCAGATTTCGTCCTCAGGTCCCAAGTGTTCTTCTTTGTTCAGCTACGCTATTCCTTCTTCCCAGGCTCCACAAACCATCATATCACCAGCGCTGCTATGCGTAGACTAGGCATATTGTACTTGATTGGAACTATAGTGTTTGCTCCATAGGCCAACCTAGAAGGTGTCTGCCCTATCAGTTTCTTGCATGTTGTCCTATAAGCCCATAGAATTGTTGGTACGCAGTGGTCCCAATCACTCCACTGCACATTATATAACCTATTCAGTGTTTTGCACACATTGTTAAAGGCTTCTGCGTGGGTAGCCTTGCACACACTCATTCTTTCCACAATTCATCATCCCAACTGAAGGGGCCATTTGCACAATTGCCTCACCAACACTTGCTTATTGACCTTGTTCCCGAACGTAAAGTCCATGTGCATCTGCGTAGGTTGTTTAGCATATGCCTGTACCCATCTAAACAGATGTGTGCACAGATCATTCCGTCCGTCATACTTGTCTTTGGGACACATTTGAGGCTTCCCAAAATGCATGCGCATCACTCTCCTACATTCATGCCAGTCCTCAAAGCTTCCTTACTGTGTACCCCACCACCTTGCGGGCGTGGCCCGTAGTACCCATTTCAAAGCCTCAAAACATTGTTGTTCCGACACCTCTCTTTCAAATCTATGCAAGAAATCATCTACCTCACTTAACCCATCATAAGTAGGCAGATCCCTTACCTCCATCGATATGAAATGCGACAATCTTGTCATCATGTTGCAGTTTAGTGTGGTTAACTCATGTAACCGATTCTGCCATCACTCTATCTGTTCATCCGAATTTGACGTACAGGATCTTTCGCTCTCCCATGAGATTCGTCCATCTGCCATGGGATTTACCTAGTCTTGCTCTTATGCGGTTATTTTGTAGATACAATCTAAGTCATCTTCACTTTCATAGTCGTGCACTGGCTCTATGTAGCATGATCCTTCTGCAGGGTCCAAAGGTACGACTATGCGCAAATACTTTTTCTCAAAAATCATCTTGCGCTTCTTAAGATTTTTCACTCTGTTCATGTCAGTGGCCCAATCTATTCCTAATAGCATGGGGTAGGGATTGCTGTCATCAAAAATCTCTATCACTTCAAAGTCTACTAGTGTGTTTGCTCCTTCGATATCCACGGTGATTCCCTGCAATATTCCCATAGGTATGATCTTTTATTGGTTCACTATTTGCAACTGGATAGGAGACCATGGTAGTGTAGGCCTTCCTATGCGCTCCCATGTTTGCTTTGGAAAAACGTTCACATCTGATCCTAGGTCCATAATCATTTGGTCCATCTCATATTCTCCAATCTGCGTGGTCAATCTCATTTCTCTTCTTGTCCTCGTCGCATGCTTTCCAATCTTCTGGACTATGTGGGGTTCTCCTGGCGTGGTCCCAACGCATCTATTAATGAGTTCTTGCAATCCCTTTATAGCCTTGCTATCATGCAATAGCTTCATGAATGTTTCTAGGAACATCGTAAGGATTGATAGGTCCATTTCTGGCTCCGGTTTGTCTTTGCTTCCTGAAGTGGAGGGATTAGCAAAGCTCTTCCTAGCTTCCATGAAGGTTTCCTTAGGGTGCTCCAAATCAAACTCTGGTTATTTTGTTGGAGCCTTACAAACCCAAGTACTATCTTCAGGATGATTGCCTTTATCATCCCCTTTCATAATTCCACTTTGGAGCACAATGTTCACATTGGGGTCTTCTTCGCCCAGCTCAGACCTCATCATTTCCAGGTTCTAAGTCGAGGGAGGTTGGAGTGCTCACTTGTCGCGCAGCATTGCTATCAGTGTGGGACAATCCTTTGTCTCATGATCAAACAAGGTACAATACAAGCATGATGGGTGCATTGGATTCGTACAATCATGGGCATAATGTCCTGCCCCCCTGCAATTGTAACATATCAGCTACCCGCGACCTCTTCCAGGTCCTCCTCCACCTTGGCCTCATCCATGCCCTTGAAATCTAGTTCGCGCCACTCCTACATTCTGGTCAAGGGGCCACGATTCGACCTAAACTCTGTAGGTAGGAATCCTATCCATCATCAGATCATAGCTTGTACAAGTGCGCTCATCATGTCCCATTGATATACAGAAATTACAGAACAACTATTGTGAATTCTGTGTTTACTTTTACAACAAATGGCAGTTGTCCGTATCATGCTTTCCTCTTATTTGACAAATCGCGCACTACAAAGCAGGTGTCGCACTAGGTCTTACCTGGGCCTCTGGTCTTAATGGCATCAATCCTCCTCCCACAAGGTAATTTGTTAACACTGGGAAGTGGTCCTATTCATGACCCTGACCCTTACATTTAACACACCATACCTCTTCGCGCACGTCTGGCTGACGGTGTTATCCTGTTTTAGACTCTGCATCTCAAGGCATATGTTTTTCAACTACACGTAGATCTCTTGAACTTCCAGGTTAGCATCCTACATCGAGGTCTCATGCAGCCTCATAGTGATCTCCAAGACCTCTTCTTGAGCTGTTAACCTTTTTCATGACAACACGTTCCTCAAATGCGGTGTTAGCAATGCTACAAACCATTCGTGGTGCTACCCATCCATCAAGGTCATATCAACTTCGTGAATTATGCACTTCAGTCTCTGATCTAATTCTGAGGGGATCTCGCCTGGTAGTATCGTGATCTCCTTGAACCCAATAATCGACTACGCCTTTCACTTTGGCCTGCTAAGATCTTTGTTCAACGCAATTTGGATATTTGCGATCCCTGCATTCAGATTGTCACTAAAATTCTTAATATACCAGGTCAGCGTGCAATCCTGTAGAGTGCTGACCAATGCCACCTTCTTTATATTATCATCTGTAACTCCCTGTGCTTTCCATACAGCTTTTATCATGACCCAAAACTAGTACAAATCTTCATTTCCTACTCCCTTGAACACCGACAACTTAATTTCCCTTACCATATTGACTCGCGGTTGTGGCGGAGGTGGTACGGGCGAATATGGGGGTGAATGCAGTGAAACTGGTGGTGGTGTGGGTGGGGGTGGTATGCGCAGAATCCTCTACCTTATCAAATTGATCGCACTTCTTGGTGAGACCTTCACGAGCTCTTCCTTGTCCCCTCGCAGAGGTGAAATCAAGGGGCTAGTTTCTAGTTATGCACTACCTTCTTTTCTGTAAATTCTCCCACTTTGTGTGGCCCAAAACATCAATGTATTTGTATAATCCACTTTCCACACAGTAGCATTTTAATCCAAGTGTTCAGAGACTTAACATACTTAGCTCGCGGTCCTTTGAGGAAGCGTTGCTCTGCCTCACTATAACTGACTAAAGTATCTACCGCGAACTCAGTAATGAATCCTCCTATAACTCAATCAAGCCAATGATCAACAACATGCATGATCTTATTCTCTGATCCTTCCAATCTGTGCACCAACTCTGGGGTCCACACAATAGGACTGTCAAGCTTGCACCTTCCTTAACTATCTGTTAACTTTGTAATCCACTCATATAGCTCAATAGGAAAATATGCGAAGAAAATTTCATGGATCTCTATGTACAGGTATCATTCTAACCACTCTTCTTTTGATAGTTATGGATTCTTATTCTCCTGTGCCGTGAACTGGGGTATTCGCCTGTCCAACCAACCTTCAATTTCTTTCTTAGTTGGATTCCAATGATATGACATCAGACATCTCTATGAAGATTCTGGTCCTAGCAAGGGAACCATTTGTTGGCTTGTTGGGGCCTGACCCAGGTTCAGAGTTAATTAGCCAAACAAATACCTATACTACTAGCCCTTTCGACAATAGTCCATGGAGCGCGGACTGAGGTATCACTCGGAGCAGTATGGGGGGATACTGGAACCAGGTTTTCGCTCCCTTGAGATGTCTGAGTGGTTGATTTAGTCCAACTGTGAATAGCTTCACGTAGGTTACCTTGTGCACTTCCCTGACCTACGAGGCATTCGTGCCCTATTATATTTTCCTTTGCCCAGCACTAACCAGGGTTGTGGGGCTTTTGCGCTGCTAGAGCAATGATTTGCGCTATCTCCCCAAGTTACAAAATGGATCGTACTTATCTTCTTATAAAAATTATTTATCTTCACATAAACAAATACCTTATATTCTATTTACTTATTCAGCACATTTATATAAGTTCACATAGTAAATAAACAATAAACTTTCAATTCATACCCAATATACTTCAACACATAAGACAGGAAAAGATACACAGAAATATGGGAAAACTTCTGTTTATTAATTCTACCAATGGTTACAGACTCAACCTTTCCTATGCACTCAGCTGCAGGGGTCCACGCACTCAGCTGCGGACTACTAGGCCTTTGCCCACTCAACTGTAGAGCCTTTTCCTACCCTACGACCCAAAACTAGACTTTGCATTTCAAGTACTTTGCTATGCTTCTATTCCATGATCATCATTCAATTCATTCTTAGATGTCTCTTTACACATAAAGCCGCACTCTATTTATACAATCACATGGTCTGCGGACCATGGGTAGATCTCTCAAACTAACATCACATTACAAAAATGAGGGCAGACAACCCTCTAACTCATTGACCATCTTCGCGCTCCGTGCCCACAAATCATGGATTCTTTACAATAGACTTAGTCAAAACCTAGGCTTTAAGCCCCAAAACTTGCCTTGGGGGTATCCCATTCCCAACACCAAAAAACTTCATTTGATGCATTAAAATTATCCTAGAAGGTTTCAGACCCCAATTTTCCAAACTAGGTCCTTCTAGTCAAAATGGTCCTATAAGTTGATTTCTCCACTTTTTCCAATATGAAAGCATCAAGATAGATGACAATACCATTTCATAGAATAGTCCCTTAAGTAGAAACATTAAATCTCATAGAATTCACACATAAATTAATTCATTAAAAAAAGAAGCCTAAAAAAAACATAATGGATGTCAACTTATGATATTAGTAGTGGCCTTCAAAGCTTCTCAATATTATATGTCACTAAATAGAATGCACATCAACTTCCTAGCTTTGGTATGCAAGAATTTAAAAAAAAATTCAGAAGTCCTGCTCTTTCCAAGTTTTACAATATTTATATGTTGGATTCATAACTGCCTCTTGAGGCTATTAGGCTTCTTTATGGAAATTACAACTCTTCATATTCTCATTATTTTCAAATACAATAAGGAAAAATTATTTGTAAAACTTTTGGAAAAGAAGCTAATAACTGTTACAATGGGGTTGGATCCACAAATAAGACCTAAAGGAATTCTTGAAGATATATTAGCTAGATTTCATAGTATGGTGCAATCATTTTAATCTTGTTAAGTGAAAAAAATCTTCATGATGACATGGTATTCTAAAGCTTTTTGAGAGAGATTTGTAACTTCTTTCTTTAAGGATCCTAAGAAATAATTTGATAATATCTTCGACATGGAGGGATCTATAAGATGTTTCTTAATATTTTCTCTATTAGGTTTGTTGGTGAAGACACTAAAGGAAAATTCTTTAACATTCAACAACTCATCCAGTTCTTTGTTTACTTGTTCATTTAGCTTGGTCTCTCCTTAGGAAATAATGGATGAAAGTGTTGGCATTATGGCACAGGTCTGGAGCTATGGCACAGGTGTTTTCCTTGATGGCAACTCTCTTTGGTAACAGATCTCAATTCAAGCACTCAGAAAGAAGAAAAAGACATATACGCAGGTTCATCTAGACGAAGACGTGTATACACGCGGGTTATACATTACAAAAGCGCGTATATGTTGGGGATCATACTTTTGGTCCATGGTAGTTAGTTCTTGGGAATTGAACCTATGTTTTGGACCATGGCGTCTCGTCAGATGTGTTGATCCCTAGTTTTGGGTTCATGGTATTGAAATATTATGGTTTTGGACAATGGCATTGAAATATTATGGTTTTGGACCATGGTATTGAGGAAGGCCTAAGACTATAAAAGAGGAAGGAGATCATGTGGCAAAGGAGAAGCGAAATTATTCTTATTTGAAGATCTGATAAAGTGCTAGAGCTGGTATATTGGTGCAGATCTAAATCTGAATGAAGGAGGAACCTTAGCACAAAAGGAAGGATAAGGTCTATTCATGGGTCATAATCTTTAAGCTTGAATGATATTATCTTTGTATGATTTTGATCTGCTAGATGTGACGCTTGCTTGATATATAAGTCTGATAATCTGGGTTAATGAGTGATTGAATATCTGAAAGAGTGAATTATCCTTTTTAGATCTATACGCAGGTTCAGTGAAGCGAAGGCGCGTATACACGTAGGTTCAGTGAAGTCAGAACGCGTATACGCAGGTTGTTTCATATGCAGAAGCGTATGTACGCATGTTTCAGGCTGATAATGTAGCGTATATGTTTTAAACTGTGATCTTGCTGCTTCTGTTCATTGCTGCTGTGTTCTGGGTTCTGTTTTTGGTGTGTGGTTTCTGGTATTGTGTTTTGGGTACAGCTGTCAGAGAGATATCTACTTGATTCAGATCTAATTGGTGAAAGGTGATTGGTTGATGGAGAAATTCTTAATGATTGATTGATGTTCATGGATCCAGTCTGAAAATTTATGAAACGTGGTCCCTGGAAGAAAGAGAAGGTTGTAGCCTTCTGTAGGCCAGCGTCTACGTACTAGTATCTTGGCTAGTACAAGAGCTAAAGGGGGTTGTAGCTCCCTTCCAGGAGAAGCTGGAGAACGAGGGTTGTAGCTCTCTGCAGGTTGCAGCCTGCGTACTAGTAAAGGACTGCACCAGTACATTGTAAAAGAAGTTTCTAATTAAAGAAAGATAGAGACGAATTGCAGCAGGTAGTTTTCACCCAAATTGGGTTTCCACCTTATATCTTGTGTTCTTGTGTGTGATTGTCTTTCTGCTTTTTTTTTCTATCTCTGGTTACTGATTATTTGATTCTGCATCACAGATTAACAATCATCATCAGAAAGATAAAGTAAATTAAAAGTTTGTTTTGTACACGTGGGTTTCCTTCTGCATAGTTGTGTATATACGCAGGTTTAACTAACTGAAGTAGCGTATACAATTTGTTTTTGAAAAAGGAATATTTGACTTGATAATACTGGTTCAACCCCCCTCTCAGTATTATTTCCAACAATTGGTATCAGAGCCAGGTTCTTCTGAAGAAGCTTGATCGCTTGAAGGAAGATCTTTCATCATGAGAAACTACGAGAGGGAAGCATCAATCAGACCATCGGTTTTTGATGGGACAAACTTCGTATACTGGAAGGTTAGAGTTACTGCCTATCTTCAATCTACGGGTACTGAAGTCTGGGATATCATAGATACAGGGTATACGTTTCCAGCATCGACTCCCATAGATCCGACTGAGAAGAAGAAATATGAAACGAATGCAAAGGTAATCAATACTCTATTGGGATGTCTATCACAATCTGAATTTGTCAAAGTCATGCAGTATAAATCCGCTAAGGAAATATGGGACAAGATTGTTCTGAACTATGAAGGAGATGACCAGGTAAAATGAGCAAAACTTCAAACCCTCAAAATTCAGTATGAAAATCTCAGAATGTACAATGATGAAAGTGTGGCTAACTATTTTCTTCGTGTAGATGATATTGTTAATTATATGAAAAAATTGGGTGAAGAAGTAAAAGAGGCTGTTGTGGTTGAAAAAGTTCTAAGATCTTTGTCCCCTAGGTTTGAATCTAAGGTCTCTGCAATAGAAGAAAAGGAGAATCTTCAAAACCTTAAAATGTCACAGCTGCATGGAATTCTAACTGCTTATGAAATGAGGAAAGGAGTACCATCAGATAG
>APFE030472902.1:5296-17083 GCA_000404065.3 Pinus taeda | reverse complement strand
TTCCAACTTTTGTAATTGTGATGGCCACTTAGAATCCAAATGCTTTGAAAATATGGAAGCCTTGGAAGCAGCAATGAAGAAGCATAACATCCATTTGGAGCACTCTTCAACTTCAACTTCATCTTAAGGAATAACACTTTCTGCATGTGGTTGTCAAGCATCTCGGTCTGTTTATGCACTAAATGTATCTTCTTCTTCTCATTCTCATGAGTGGCTCATTGATTCGGGAGCTTCTTATCACATGGAAAAAAAAAAAAAAAAAAAAAAAAAAAAAAAAAAAAAAAAAAAAAAAAAAACCATGTTTTCTTCTTTAAATGATTGTAACACAAAAATATATATATGTTGGTGATGATAGATCTCTTAGTGTTGTAGGGATTGGAACTATTCATCTAGACAATGGTTAATTTAATGATGTAATATGTGCTCCTACCTTACCCTGCAACCTTTTATCTGTATATCAGAAACTCATTCAAGTGAATGTAAAACCGTTGAATTTTCACCTCATGATGTTGTAATTAAGGAACTAAGAGATCCTAGACAGATTTTAGCTACTGACATTGCTGATAATTCTACAATGGTTGTATAAGTTTAACAACTGTGGGTCATCAACTCTTCCCTCGGTATTTGTTGCTCATAATGGTGAAGTGGGCAAACTTTGGCATGAGCGATTTGGTCACTTAAACTATTGCTTCCTTCAAAATCTATGTAAGGAAAATACGGTGACAGGTCTTCCTATGGTATCTTGCAGAGATGGTGTTTGTTCCAGATGTGTACTCGGAAAACATCATCGGGATAGCTTTGAAAAATGTGCCTCTTGGCATGCGTCAAACCCTTTACAACTTTTGCATAGTGATTTATGTGGTCCACTTCTAATTGTTTCATTCTCTCCATACAAGTATTTCTTAACTTTCATTGATAATTTCTCCAAACGCACTTGGTATACTTTTTAAAACTCAAGAGTGAAGTCTTTAACATGTTCTTGGCCTTTAAGGCCTTTGTTGAGAAAAAATCTAGACATCAAATTCTTAAGCTAAGATCTGATAATGGCGAAGAATATGTTAACAAAAAATTCATCAACTTTTTCACTGAGCATGGAATTAAATTGAAATATTGTTCCATATACTCCACAAAAAAATGATGTAGCTGAAAGGAAGAATCGAACCTTAAAGGAAATGGCTAATTGTATGCTTCAATCTAAAGGGATTAGTATTAATTTTTGGTCAGAAGCAATTAACTGTGAAAATTAAATAGTACATCACACTCCTACTAAGGTTTTAAAAAATATCACTCTAGAAGAAGCATGGAGCTCAATTAAACCAGATGTAAATCACTTTTGTGTTTTTGGAAGTGAAGCATGGGCCCATATTTTCGATGAGAAGCATAAAGCCTTAGAACCTAAGAGTGAAAAATGTATTTTTGTTGGATATTCTGAAGATGTTAAAGGATATAGACTTCTTCCACCTAAATCCAAAAATATTATCATTAGAAGAGATGTAAATTTTGCTGAAAATATATCGGCCTATGATCCTAGTTCGGTGGATGTGCCACCTCTCTCTATCCCTTCTACTTCTGAAAATATTTCTTCTTCAAATGATGACAACAAGGATGTCAATCCTTCCCCACCTTCTCGGGATCCTCCTTCAGCTCCTTAGCTTCAAAAATGGGTCTTTGCTACTCGGGATGCAGTAGGTGCTCTTGCAGGTAATCTTACAGATCAACGATGTATATGTTCTCAGTTCGATATAGCCTCTTCTTTACTGGCTCAAGGTTCAGTGAATTATGATCCTGACACCTTTGCAGAATCTTCAAGCCATCCAAATTTGGACGTAGCTATGAATGAAGAATATCGTTCATTATTGGAAAATGATACATGGGATCTTGTTCCTCTTCCAAAGGAATGAAAACTTGTTTGATGCAAATGGGTTTATAGAACCAAGTTTGGACCAAATGGAAAAGTTGATAAACATAAATCTCATCTTGTTGTTAAGGGTTTTTCACAAGTTGAAGGCATTTACTATACTGAAACATGCTCCCCCTTTGCCAAAATGAACTCTATTTGCCTTGTTCTTTGCCTTGTCGCTTCTTTCAAATGGGAAGTCCATCAGAGGGATGTTAAATCTACCTCCTTGCATGAAGAAATTTATATGGAACAACCTCATGGCTTTATACAAACAGACTCCAGCCTTGTGTGTCGGCTTAAGAAATACCTTTATGGTCTCAAGCAAGCCCCTTGTGCTTGGTATGCCAAAATGGATAGCTTTATTTTAGATACTGGCTTTTCTAGGTGTCATTCTAACAATACTATCTACACCAAGAAAGTGGGTAAGTCTCTTATCATTCTTGCTCTTTATGTTGATTATCTTACCCTTACTAGTAGTGATCCCAACCTTATAAACCATGTGAAGTCCAACCTAAGAATAAGTTTGAAATGACAAACTTATGACACTTGCATTATTTTCTTGGTCTTCAAGTCTTGCAATCCAAGGAAGGTATTTCCCTTTCCCAGTCCAAGTATGCTTGTGATATTCTATGCCACTTTCACATGGAAGAATGTAAGGCAACCCCTTCTCCCTTTCAGCCTAGAGCCAAACTTTCAGTCACTTGTACTTCCCCTAAAGTTGATGCTACCTTATACCATCAGCTTGTAGGAAAACTTTTGTATCTGACCCATACCCGTCCTGACCTTTTCTTTGATGTTGGACTTATTGCTCGCAAAACAGACATGAAATTCGTTGGAAAGAAGCTAAAATAATACTTTATTATGTTCGAGGTATAGTTCAGTTTGGTATTCATTACAGTGCAGAAGCATCTCCTCTATTGGTAGGTTTCACTGATTCTGACTGGGTTGATGACCCTGACGATCAGAAGCCTATTGTAGGTTATGTCTTCACTCTTGGTTCTGGACCTATTATGTGGGCTTACAAAAGGCCATTTTTGTTTCTTCAACAGAAGCAGAGTATCATGGCGCCATAGAAGCTAGTAAGGAAGCCCTGTGGCTTCGTCGAATCCTGTCAGAGTTTGGCTTTCAACAGCAGCATTCGATTACATTTTGCTGTGATAATCAAAGTGCCATTCAACTATGCAAAGATCTAGTCCAACATCAACACATTAAACACATTGAACTACACATGCACTTCATCAGAAAGCTCATTCAAGATCATGTTCTTAAAGTGCAATATTGTTCAATCGATGATCAAGTTGCAAACATCTTTACAAAGGCTCTCATAGAGGCGAAGTTTACTAAACTTTGATTTATGGTTGGAGTTCAGGAAGTTGTCACTAAGGGGGGATAGGCTCTAGTGCCTCCTTCCTTCTCTTATTGTGTCATATTTGTACATCTTTCAATTCCAAGTTGTTCTTAAGGGGGTATGTTAGGATATTTCGACACATAGGAAATAGTTAAGTATAACTTGGTCTAGTGTATAGTTAGGTAAAATGTGTTTCTTTACTATGTACTTTTTGGTACTTACAATTCGATGGTCACGATATGTTCTAGACATGAATTGATCTGATGGTTCATTCTCTCATCGGTATTATCGACACTTGATTTTTGGTTTAACACCAGATTGTTCTATGATCTCTAAGAGCATGGAGGGTCATTTTTAAGGTCACTGTTCATGAGATAAGCTTATGTAAATTTTCTTTCTTTTACATTAATAAATTGTTTGAAGTGGCCGTGTTGGCTCAGGTCGTGGAGTTTTTCCCTCTTTGATGGTTTTAACCACGTCAAGAATATTGGTATACTGATCTATGATCTGTTTGTGAACAGTGTCCTTTGGTGTTCTATCTGAGGAACTTACCTTGTAAATTCCTACAATCGACTAACAGACTCTACAAGCACGTCACTAGTAGCTTGATGTAATTTCATGAGCCCTGGCATTGCAACCCCAAACATATCAACATTCATTTCTGCTGGATTAATAACCTTCTTGTTGCAAACTTGTACCCTTTCAATATTCAATATTTTATTGCCTCTCTCATAATTTGCATCTTGCAAAGTGACATGGCATTAATCAAAAGTAGTGACCTTGAATGTCATTCCTGGGAGTCTCCAATTGAAATTAAAATAAATGAAACATATGCATATCATCCATCCCGCTTCTTTCCTCTGTCGCAATCCAAGATCAATTTTGCAATCTTCAAACTATGGAGGAATAAACAATATGGCATAATGTCGTCATTATATTTAGGGCTTCAACTCTTTATGTGTATGTTCTGCTTGTCTGATTTCCTGTTTTTGATTGATCTTTTAACTCTTCACCCACTAAACGTATTCCTATAAAAAATATTTTTGCTAAAGTTCCTTTTATGTTGCCCATGTTTATTACCCTAGAAGATATAGAGCCTCTATTTAAATTACATGAAGGATATTAATTGGAATTTCTATTACTCAATTAGCAATTTTTACGATCATAGTCGACTGGCTGTCTACAAACATCGACAAAAACTAACCAACTTTATTACGTGAAATATACTCAACTCTACTCTAGCATCCTTCAAGCTATTTTTAATTTTTATGCAAAGCTCCATCATTTTGATTGCAATAAACATTTAAAATCATTCTAATAATAGGTTGAACTTTGAATCCTATGATAATCAACTTTATTCTACATCGTCCAGCGTTAAATAGACCAATAAATCGAAGTCAACTCTATCGACTTGGCTGATGGTCTAATGAGACTTTTGTTGTAGTCGACTTGCATATGCTTTGTTCGTTGAATTTTCTGATTGGCTTCAAATATGTGTGCCAAGTCGACTCATCGACTTCCATATGCATTTTTGTTGTCCATATCGACCATACCAAAAAGTCGACTAGGTGGAATAGGTTGAACTTTAGTCAAATGAATCACAAACGAAAATAAAACAGTTTTATTTTTCCAAGTAACAAAAATCTAGTAACTAAATTTCGACAATGCATGTCCAATAACAACACACCAGTCGACTAGCAATAGAATACAAGGAGCTAAGAACCTTAATTAAATTTTCTTGGACCTATATGTACTTTGTATTCTTTATCGAAACCTCTACCATTAGATCTACAAACTATTCCATGAATATACAAACAAAGTTTGAAATGGTCAAATCCCTTAGAAAGATTGAAAAGGTAGTCCTAGGACTTTTTCCTGATGTTTGCTTCATCTTCATTTTAATTACAAACGTTCTATAGGAAGTTTATATTGTTCTATAGGAAGTTTATATGGTCGAATTATTACATCATGCAGGTTGATTCTTATTGGTTGTCCACTAATGATCAAGTCGATTAACCAGTTGATCTTTACGTTAAGCAAAACGACAACAGTCCTCAGTGCTACCCTTTTCCAAATATTTTTTTTAATGAAACTAGACATATTCTTTGCGGTATGGTTGATTGATTGCTCCAACGAAATGAAATACTTTTCGAAGTCGAAGTTTGAATCTAAAAAAAATCAAATCGAAGTCGATTCTTTCAATACTGGACTATAATGCGACTTTTTGAAAGTTTTTTGGTGAGTTTTTTTGGTGAAAATCTGGCAGCAATTTATTGAAATCCCAAGTTTGATAGTTAGTTTCTGCACAATCAAAACGTCCTAGGGGTTTTTCAGGGTGCTGAAACCAAATATGCAGTTAAAAAACCATTTTAATTGCAACAAATCAAGATTTAACTTCAATTTCTTCCGCCGGATTCCGTCACCAGAATCTCCAAAAAATCGCATTATAGACAACTCCCTTAACTACAACTTCCTCGTCAAGTCTGCCAAAAAAAAATTGAAATTCGACCAACACATTTTGAAAGTTGTATACAATAAACCAACCATCAGAAAAACAGTGCACCAAATTATTCAACCTCTATATCAACATTTGATATTTTGGCTCCTTAATTCTCATGGCTACTGGCTCTATTAAGGTGATTCCTCCTTTCTCTATATCTATGGAGGCCATTTTCAATTATATGTAACACAAATGACACAGGTGTGGCAGTGATTCGACGAAGTTGGAACATCAGACTTCGAGCCAATCTCATTTTATGAATTAGGTAAACAAATGAAGTCCATGACCAACAATCCAAAAGTTAGTTGATGCCCAAGTTTTGTGTCGACCAACATATCAAGACTTCACGTGGTCCGACCTCCTTGATAGTCCAGGCTTCCACGGAACATGCATCGGTGCAAAATCTTTGCTCTCTAAACAGTACAAAGTATCATTTGTCCAAAATAATTCGATCATTGAACGAAGAGAAAAAAACATTAGTAAGAGAGAAATAAATTTATTTTAAATGCTGACTTATTTTCTTTTATTGAGGATAAATATCGAGCCCTAATCAAGATGAGTTTGCAGGACTTGTTGTTGTAACACTAACGACAGAGAAGAATCAGACCTCGATCATGCAACTTCTAGGAGTTGCCATGCAGTTGTCCACAATGGAGGAGTGGAATAATACTTCGAGATTTCATTTCTTTCAAACAACTGATCACTTTAGCTACTCGACAGGATTTTGTGTGATAGTCGAAGTGGACCATATACAAAGCTAAAAAAAATTATGTTAATCTCTAGTTATGGGAATTATGCTCGTATCAATCAATTATTAATCTAGGTGGATATTGATGGACATTCGCCTATTCTACTTGGACCCCACCATTGCTTTTTTCAGTTTTTCAATTTCCTTATTTGTAGCACAATTTATTATTTTTGGCAATTTTTCGGGTCCTGAACTTTTGGAGCCGTTTTGAGTCCCTAAACGACGTTTTTTTTTGGGAAAACTAGGACCAACATGGGTATTACATTGATGTTGGTCATGCAAAAGTTGTAGTCCTCGGATATATCTTTCTAACGAGGTATTGTGCGCGTCAAACGGAGATCGTATGCCAAAGTTACAACCCCGGGAAGTTGATGTATCAATTTACTCAAACGAGGCCCACAGTTCGGCGCTTCATCTCCTAGGGTTAGGTTTTTGGATCTTTAGGGTTTTCCATTGTTTCTCAATAATAAATAGGCCTTTGAGCCTCATTGTAACAGAGTTTAGAGGCATGTAGCCGCCACATCTCTCCTAAGAGATACACTACCATCGTCCGAGCTAGTTTATTTTCATTTATGTTTGTAAGCATATTTCAGTGTTTTGCATTAATGAAATGAAGTATTATTTCTGCTGCAATCCAGATTAATTATTAAAACCATGTCTTATTCTTCCAAAACTCATCCATAATAAGGTGACCATAATAATGTGATTACATCTAAGTTGACCCTCATTTTTCTTTTGCAAGTTCTTGGTCTTAACTTTTCCTTCAATTTTGAACATCAAGTATAAACTTTTTTCCATATGAAAATCCTTCAAGCAACATCCACAACCAACATAAACAGTTTCAAGTTCTGGATCTTGATTTTTTTGCAGGTCTTCAATATCGATATTAGCTACATCCATGAAGAATCATGAACATCAACTTACATCTCTTAAAAAAATTGTCTCACAATTTTTCAATTAATTCATCTTCTTTGCGTTTTTCTTTACGGGTTCGATTCACTCCATTCACTATTTTTATCCCCTAGCCAAACAAATGAGACAATGATGCCAGATATTTATAAGCATACAATAAGTATGAAAAAGAATTACATTTGATGCCAGCAAGAACACATGAATACACAAGAATAACAAGATTATTGGGAAGGAAAACCAACCAATGTTCTATTATACTTCGGGTATATTTATACATAGATGAGATAGTTGGAGTGGTTGTGCTTGCTCTCAATTGACCTTCCTTTACTTTATTTTACAAATTTACCAAGGATTACTATCATTTACACAATACATAATATATGATAACAGCATAGGTCTAAAGACCCTTACAACACTCCCTGTTTTACACAGACTCTTAGATCTAGCAAATTCAGTCGTGTGCGCTCTTTCTGGAGTTACTCTATAAAAAGGCTCTTCATCATCTCCGCCATCAGATAGCCCACAATGAACCAGTTTTTCACTTGCAGTAGTTTTTTTTCCTTTTTTGAATGGTAGATGAAGTCAGGAAAGTACCACGTGTGCAAGATTGAGATTGTCCTATAGGTTCTGTGCCTCCTTGCTTGTATCTTCTTCCCGTGTCAAAAATCTATTTTTCAGTGATCTCTTCGACGCCTATTATAATTTTATTTTTTTTGTTGGTGCACCATGACTTTACTTGCTCTTCTCTCTAGTTCTTAGAAACAACTTATCATACCTAATAGATTCTAGGTGTGCCGCGAAAAAATGTTTTGTAGCAAAGCCTTGAATAGATTCAGATTCACTTAAGTTGAAAGGATCTAAATACTTTGCAAGTTCAATAGCATGAGCCATATTATTCACATTGACTTTTACAGCAGTAAACTGAAAATACATATTTTCTTTTTCTTTTTTTTTGTTCAAAAGTAACAAGCCAACGACGATATTGCCTACAGACTTCAGTAACAAAGTACCTATCTAGAACAAAATTTGGGAATAGAAATGGCCTATCTTTAAAACCATAAGTTCAAATTACCGTATTGATTTCTCTTTCCTCATGCTCCCCTTTTCTAGATAGGAAAACTTGAGCCTTTCTAGATGTTCAAGGAGACTCTTTTCCAATTAACATGCAATAGATTTGTTTTACAAACACATCTTGAGTTAAACAAAAAAATTAAAGAAGTTGTATGCTTCCATAATATAAGATACCAAAACTGCATTGGTTCCTTTCCAAAATTGAATTTAGGATTACATGGTAAATCATCAAACACATGGCTTGACACGAGGGTTGTTATTAGATACACCGTCATAAAGAAACTATTACTCTTGGATAATCTAACTAACTGAAAATCTAATTCATTGGAAATTATATCAGCCTAGTGGAAAATACATTTATTTTTTTATGTGATAAAGCACATAGAAAATTAATTTTGGAACATTTGTTGTAGTTTCTTAGTCCATCATGCGGGAAAAGAGGCAACAGAACTCCCTAAATGGTTGTTTAAACAAATAAATATCTAGTAGAGAAGTATCAAAAAGAACCTCAAAAGTTGGGGAAATGAATTCTCAAATAATATCAATCCCGCTCGCTTTTGGCTTCAGGAAGCTATCTGCATCGGACAATTTTAAATACCTAATTTGGTTCTAATAACTTGAGTAACCATATAAAGGCCTTGGGATTCAGAGGAACCTTTGTCGCTCCTAGCATAATTTTTCTTATTCTTGAATCGAAATTGTTTGCACACAAAATATCTTTGAAATCGAAAACTTCTAGAACACACTCAACTTTTACTACTTCGATACTCAAAATATTATTGTTTATTTTCTCTTCCATTGGTAGATTCACATACCACTCATAGGCCAATGACCAGTCAAATTTCCCATCAACATGAGCAAGTGAATTAATCATATCATTGCAATAGCCTTTTTTCTTCCTTTGCTACCCATTTTCACTTTGCACTAAAAAATCCTCTGTCAATAAATAATGTTAGGTCCCTATACTACTAGTGTAACCCCTTATAGTTATTAGTGCAACCCCCTTATTATATTTTTGTGCCCATGTAGTGCCCATATTGTTATTATTGTGTCCCATAGAAGCCCAATATTGTTATTGTTGTGCCCTTACATTATTATTGTTATGTTGGCTTTTATTATATTATGACCCCTTAGACTCCTATATATAGAAAGGAGGTCTTGTCATTTCTATCATCCAAGAATTGTTCATTTGTGTAATTTGAAGGAGGTTTCCCCCTCGAAGAGGCTGATTTCTAAGGCATTGACCTTTTTTTCTATCTTTTTGTGAGCTGGTTTCATAACATTTGGTATAAGAGCTTTGGATTCTAGGGTTTCGCTGCTTCAAACAAGCCATCGTGGCATTGTCGATATAATGTTTTTTCTACGACATTTCAGAAGCCAAAAAAACACCGTTTTGAGCTGAAATTGTTCTGAACCTTGGGTCTAAATTTCAGATCTTGTCTCGCTATATTTTTGGAGATATGATCTGAGGAAGTTAGGGTTTTTGCAAGCTCTAGAATTCCATCTCAAATAGATCATCTTGGAATTTTCGCTATAATTTTTTTTCTACGAAGGTTCAAACTCTTAAATTAAAACCCATTGAGCCAAAATCGTGGTGAAGCTCGGGCCCAAATTTCAGATCTTGTTCCTTTATATTTACAGAGATACAGTCTAAGACATTTAGGGTTTCTGTAGGCTCCCAAATTACATCCCAAACAGGCGACTTGGGGAAAATCGTCATAACATTCTCTCTGAGCATCATATTGAAATTTAGTAAGAAGCTACAGAAAGAGGATGGATTGTACTTTTTTGTGTATTGGTTTTAGGTCCAAAGGTCAAAACAATAACACGCAGCACTTCATACAAGTTCGCTCTACTGAAAAAGTATATAAGCATGTCATCTTGGGGTTGGGCATAACTCTTTCTTGGAGAATCCAATTTCAATCAGACTGGTGGCATTGGAAAGAGGACGCAGAGGGCTACTACAGGTCGCAATTTCAGACCTTAAAGATCCGAAATTACAGAGTTAGAGTTGTTTCAAGATCGAGCTCCTAAAATCAAGAAAAGACAATATGAAGAAGTTTCATGGCAAGGATCTGGTAAATTGGATACTACAAATGGAACAATATTTTGATCTACATGATGTACAACTATTACAAAAGGTATGTATTGCATCTTTATATTTAGAATCGAATCAATTTTTATGGTATAAAGGGCTTTGTTCTCGTAAACCACTTGTCACTTGGTCAATTTTCACGGAGGAAATGATAGCACATTATGAAGATACAAAAAGAAACACCTTCTTTAGCTAATTGATAAATCTCAAACAAAAGGGTTCAATGGCAAAGCACATTGAGGACTTCCAAAAATTGAATATAAGGGTACATGATATTCTAGAGAAGCAAAGGATTGATGTTTTCATAGGGACTTTAAAGGATAACATTCAACATGAGGTTCATCTTTGGGAACCTGATTCATTGGAGAAACCATTCAAGTTGGCAAGAAAAATTGAAAGCAGAATTATGGAAACAAGGAATCCTACCACTCACAACTATAAATATGGAAGTGTTTTTGCTCTTAGCCTTCCATAACCTACAAGGTTTACCCCACAACAATTGGAAGAAAAAAGAGAAGAAGGGCTTTGTTACATTTGTGATAGAAAATACACTAAAGGTCATAAGTGTGTTGAGAATAAATTATTCTACATAGATTGTGAAGAGGAGTAAGAAAAGGATCAAGAAACGTCAAAAGAAGAGGATATACACCAGGAACCAACCCTAGAGAAATAAGAAATGAATCCGACCATATCTTGTACTGCATTGCAGGAATTACCACTCCTCAAACTCTCAAGATAGAAGGACATCTCAAGAAGAAGAAGGTTCAAGCAGTGAAATATCAGGAAGAAAAGGATCAAAAAACGTCAAAAGAAAAGGATACTCAACAAGAACCAACCCCTAAGAAAGAAGAAATGAATCTAAAACAATGTAAACTTTGAAACGGGAACTGTAAACTCAAAACGGGAACTCTGGCCCAAAAACCCCAAAAAAACATCAAAAACAGTGCTAAAAACGAAAATTGTGTATACTGGAACGATGTTTTTTTTAGGTGCCAATTTTGAACGTGTTTTAAAAATGGCGGTGACTACGAAATTTTCGTGCAAAATATAGCTTCAAAACGAAAGTGATGCTACTGGAATAACGTTTTTTTTTTTTAGGGTCAATTTTCTAACTTTTTAAAAAATGCTAATAAAACCAATTTTTTATGTCTCAAACAAAGTTAATTTTTAAGGAAAAAACACATTAATGTTTCTGGTAGAATATCATTTTTCT
>APFE030472900.1:24849-37169 GCA_000404065.3 Pinus taeda | reverse complement strand
TGCAACCTGAGTCTAAAAACCATATGTCTTCACTATTTGTTTCAGCCATGTTACAAGCTAACAACACATTAGTTTGGCTGATGTTCTCTCTAGTAACATTTGCTTTTTGTCTATTACTCATATCATGCTGCTTCTTCCTACAATCACTGGCATAATGCCCATATTTTTTACAATAATAGCATTGGACATTGGATTTTTCATACCTTTGTCCTTGAGCATGATGTTGTTCTCTTTGTTGACTTCTGCCTTGGCCTTGGTTCTGATTTGGATTGCTGCCTCTTCCTTGAGCATTTGCTGGACTGTTCCTTCCACCTCTGTTCTGGCTTCTGCCTCTTCCTCTCTTGTTTCCTCTGCCTTGACCTCTTCCTCTTTCAAAGGACATCTGGGTCTTGAAGGCTTGCTCTAGAGATGAGTTCTGATTCCTACTCAATCTCTGCTCATGTGTTATCAGTGATGCATGTAGCTCATCAACTGAAAAGCTTGAGAGATCCTTTGTCTCTTCAATGGTGGTGACGATAGCATCAAACTTTGAGGGTAAGACCCTCAGTATTTTCTCCACAATCCTCCTATCTTCAATGGTTTCTCCATGAGTCCTCATCTGTGTAATCAGACCAATTACATGTGTGAAGAATGAGTCAATGTGGTCTGACTCCTTCATGTTGAGATTCTCAAAATCTCTCCTCAGCAACTGTAGTTTTGTTGTCTTCACTTTCTCCATGCCTTGATAGGCTGTCTTGAGGTTTTGCCATCCTTCTTTGGATGTCTTAGCTCCTGCTATCCTTGGAAACATACTCTGGTCCACTGCTTGATACAAAAATACACGGGCTTTTGAATCCTTTTTGCTATTGCTCTTCAATAGGTCTTTCTCTCCCCGAGTTAATCTGTTAAACTCATTCTCATTTGCTGGTTCATCAAAACCATCTTCAACTATTTCCCATAAATCTTGAGAGGCAAACCAGGCTCTCATGGTTATTGCCCAGTAATCATAGTTCTTCCCATTGAATTGTGGGAGCTGGGTGTTAAACATACCCATACCAGTGCTTGTGCTGGCCATTCCTTGCATCCTCAGCTATGCTTCTAAATCCTTGACTGTGTATTTAAAAACAACTGACTTCTGCAACCAAGAGACTCCTCCCTTCAGCTTCTTTGTCAACTGCAAAGAGCCTAAGCCTGCTCTGATACCACTGTTGGGTATTTTTGCTTTTTGCAATGGAAAATACCAAAACCACAAAATAAAACACAGAGGCAATGCTCTGTTCTTTTCCTCCAGGATCTTTTACACAGAGAAGTCTTTTAAAAGAAATTTCACAGAACAGAGTATTTCACCACCATAAAAGGATTTCTATTCATTAAAACAAAATGACTGAGACATATTCATCCTCTTTTACTCAAAGGGATTCACCAAGACATTTTAACAAGAATTACTCTGCCTCCTATGAAATTTTACACCACTGTGTGTAAATATTTCATTTACATTCACCGCTGTGTGAAAACAAAACTTACAGAGTTTTACACCTTTACCTTTTCACCTGTGTGAAACAACTCATGGATTTGAAACAAAACAACCCACTGGTTTTCTTCATTTACTTTTTCTCCTTCTCCTACACTGCTGTGCAATTTTTTACTTCTTACATTACAAGCAAAATTACTCTGCTGCATAAAACCCCTTTTACATTACAGACCCAAAAATATATCCATGCACTTCTGTGCGTTCCTCCCCTGCAATAAAATATTTACGCTCTGGTTTCCATTCACCGCTGCTGCATTTTTTTTACAAATCTAAGCTCTGTGAATTTTTTTTAGTTTTCGTTCGCTGCTGCGAACAGGCTTCACCACCTCCCAGTGTGTAACTCACACACTACGCATTACATTTTAATCCCCGTGTATATTTTTTCATACAACAAAAATGGGTCAACGTTTTTTGTTTAAAACATATATTAAAAAAAACTTAACCATACTTCCGTATCCACTTAATATTAACTCGCCGTAAAACATTTAACACATTACCAAAAACATGACAGTGTATTTAACATAAGGTATGGGATATGGTCCACGCCTCATTAAATTTTAACAGGCCCCGTATGTACTTTGATAAACATAATCGGCGGAGACCTTTCCTGGAGATCGAACGTCGGACAGTCTTTGAGCTGATCGGACGCATATCGGGCGGGGTGAGTTGACCACAAGTTACCTTCCGAAAAGTGATTGAGGCTTACGTCACGGTTGTCCAGTTGTCAGCATCGGAGCACCATATCCGGAAACCACTTCAGGCCGAAAGGTGGTGCGATATCTTCCTGGTGGTTTAGGTTTGCAGCTGGGTGGTTTTCTCCGTGCATTGACTGCTGACCGCGGGGTGAAATTATAATTTCAACAACAACAACAACACTCCTTAACATGTTTGCAGCCATGATCGATCGGCCGAGTAACTGCAAGGATCTCTGGTCCTTGCGTTGCTTTACTGCGCTGCTTTGGTCATCTTCTTCGATATCAATTGCATTTTATAGTTGGTTCGGCTTGAGTTAGCGGGTGGAATCAAATATTTCTTCCCCTGCTTTAGCGTTACGTTGATGTATTATAATATATGTATCTGTATAGATGCACGCAAGCATGTGCACAGCTCATAACTGAAATATGCAGTCACGTCTGCTTTATGGGCCCGTGGACTGGAATTGGAAAACTCCGCTTCCCTCCCCGTTAAGTGTGGCTTTCCTCTCATACGAGGTTGATTTGGAAACATTCGTACTTTTTCTTCACGATAAACAACGAATAAATGAATGGCATGATATTCCTTCATTCCTATGCTCACGGGTAAGGTTTATTTTCCTTAATATTGGTGAGATAGCACTGTGGTCTAATTTAAATTGTAGGTTAAAATTGTATTTTTAATATTAAACGAATTTAACATCCGGGCAACCTTGGAAAATTATATCACTATAAAATTATAACTTTCTATTAAAGTTTTAACAAAATAGACCCAATTGGTATGTACAATGACGTCATTCTTGTACATCGCAAATTCAACGAAATAAGCCACACCGACAAGAACTTGCTATAACCTTTAAGCAGACGTTAGTAAGTGGCATGATCTCTACAACAACTATACTCAATCATTAAAATATTCTAATATTATAATTTTTCGTGGTATCATACAACCAAATTAACAACTCTCCAGCAGGGATCGAATTTGCCGGCCAAATTGTTCGTCATGGGGTGATTTGCTTAGTTTATCCGATATTGTTCAAAAATTTGCAAAAATGTTAAAAATTTTCGTCAAACCACATTAAAGAAATATGAAAACCAAACGTAACATTAACATCCACCATTACAACTCTCCAAAACAGTAACATTAACATGCACCATTACAAATTTAATATGTTGGGTAAACATTAAAAAACATATTTACACATTACACTAAAGACGAAAGTGCGAAGGAACTAGAATTCCAATATATTATATTATATTTATTTTATTTTATTTTTTATAAGATGATTTTAAATAATTTTATTAAAATCAAAATAATTATAATATTAGATAGTGAGGTATTTCAAAGTATAGATATATTTTAAATACGGATCTAATATGAACGGAAAGGGTCTAATTTTTTCATGTGAAATTTTTTTAATGAGAGGATATTATTTAGTTTTTTTTTTGACCGACATGAATAAAATTTCAATTTTGATAACGGAGGAACATAGTTACACATCATATTGGGCTGTAGAATGATCCTCTCGGCTCAATGAAAACATTTAATAATTTTGTTTTGTTCGATTCAATATACATGAGTAAGAATAAAGCTTCCTAATTGATAAAGACATAATCAAAAACCATGTTCACTAGATCGCTCTAGCTGATAACGGAGGAACATAGTTACACATCATATTGGGCTGTAGAATGATCCTCTCGGCTCAATGAAAACATTTAATAATTTTGTTTTGTTCGATTCAATATACATGAGTAAGAATAAAGCTTCCTAATTGATAAAGACATAATCAAAAACCATGTTCACTAGATCGCTCTAGCTGATAGGAGTATTACAACTCTGCCCATAAAGAGCCTCAAACATACTCATCCCCAAAGATTCATGATACCCATTGTTATATGCAAACTCCACCAATTGAAAATAATCCTCCCACTTCCTCTGTTGATGCATGACATACATCTTCAACATATCCTCAAGAATCTTGTTTACTTTCTTTGTCTATCCATTTATCTATGGATGATAAATTGTACTAAAGGCTAACTCTATCCCCAAGCTTGCAAACAACTCCTTCAAAAACCTAGAAGTGAACTTGGTATCTCTATCTGATATAATATTCTTGGGAACACCATGCAAGATCACTATTTCTCTGATTAAGATCCGAGCTACCTCACTAGTTGAATTAGTAGAATTCAATGCAATAAAGTGAGCTACCTTGCTCAACCTATCAACCACAATCATGATGTAATCATGTTTCTTCAATGTCCACGATAAACCTATAATGAAGTCCATGGAAATGACCTCTCATTTCCATTATGGAATCAGAATAAGATGCAATAAACTAGTTGGATGCTTACACTCTGCTTTCACTTGGTGACAATCCAAACATCTAGCAACAAACTTAGCCACTTCTTTCTTCAGATTCGACCAATGTTAGAACTTCTTGACTGCTATCAAAGTCTAATTATATCCCAGGTGAACTAAATACGGCTTTACATGAAACTCCCTTAAGATAAGCTTCTTGAGCTCACTGTTATCCGACACATAAATCATGTTCCCGAATCTAACCAAGCCATATATCGTGAGGCGATACTCCTCATCCCTATAATATTCACCTTGCTGCTACAACCTTTGCTCCAACTGCTGGTCCTTTTCATCATGTTTCCTTGCATGCAAGACCTGCTCCTGTAAATTTGTCCCATAAGAAATCATAACTGAAATATGATTCGTCTGCACTCTTCTATTAAGAGCATATGCAACATAGTTCTCCTTGCCCTTGATGTACCTTATCTCGAAGTCAAACTCACCGAGTGTAGCTAACCATCAAGCTTTCCTAACATCCAGATTGGGTTAGTCAAACAAGTACCTGAGTCCACTACGATCACTCATCAGAATAAACTGTCTGCCAATAAGATAAGTCTCCACATCTTCAATACATGAATGATAGATGCCAACTCAAGATTATGAGTCACATAGTTTCGCTCATGCTTATTTAACTTCCTTGATTCATAACAAACTACATATTCTTCCTGCATCATCACTCCACCAAGTCCTTCATTGTAAACATTTGTACATACTTTGAACTCCTTGTTAGGATCCACAATCTTCAAGGCTGGAGCATTCGTAAGAAAATTCTTCAACTTCTCAAAACTGGTTGCACACTCCTCTTTCCATTCAAACTTTCTTTCCTTTTCTCTGCAAAGATGTGATAGGATAGCCAATATTTGAGAAGTTCATAATGAACCTCTTGTAATAACTTGTTAGTCCCATGAATGATCTGACCTCATCCACATTCCTAAGATTTTGACTACTCCATGATAACTTTAATCTTTTCCATGTTCATTGTTATCCCCTCCTTGGAAACAACATGTCCCAAGTAATGAACTTTAGTTTAAAAGTAACTGCACTTTCTAATATTGGCATACAATTGATGCTCTCTCAATAATCTCAACACTATTGATAGGTGTTCTGCATGATCTTACTCATTCTTAAAATATATCAATATATCATCAATAAACACTACCACAAACTTATCCAGATAAGGAAGCAACACATTGTTCATAAAGCACTTGAAAGTAGTTGGAGCATTAGTAAGACCAAAAGGAACCACTACAAACTCATAATGCCCATACTTGGTATAAAATACAGTCTTGAAAATATATTTTTCTTTGAGATCAATGTTTGAGAAAATTGTTATTCCCTTCAATTGATCAAACAAATCATCAATCCAAAATAATGGATATTTGTTCTTGATTGTCACCTTCTCCAGTTGCTCGTAATCAATGCACAACCTAAGAGAATCGTCCTTCTTCTTTACAAACAATATCGGTGCACCCCAAGGTGACACACTTGGTTTTATGTATCCCTTATCAAGCATTTCCTTAAGCTACAAGTCCAATTCCATCAACTCTGGAGTGATCATCCGGTAAGGTTCTTTTGATGTTGGTACTGCACTTGGTACCAACTCAATAAATAAATCCACTTCCTTATGAGGTGGTAACTCTGAAATCTCTACTAGAAAGACATCCTAAAACTGCTACAAAATAGGATACCTCTTCAGGACTTCATCATCTTCAACATCTTTCCCTTTGTCATTGGAAATATGCACTATAAACAATACACACACTTTCTTGTAATTACGCTTATCTTGCATGGTTGTAACCATTCTCACTGATTTAGGTTTCTTCTTCCTTGAAAGATTCTCTTTTCTCCATCATCATCCAAGCACCCAATCACCTTCTCATAATAGTCTACTTTGGTCTTGTGAATTAAAAACCAATCCATGCCCAAAAACATACTATATGAAACCAAAGGAAGCACATTTAGATGTGTTGATGTAGGCATATCATTCAAATCAAATGCACAAGCTCTCACCCAGAAATGAACTTTTTTACTTAGTCTTTATAGAAAATTGTACCAACCAACACTTTGCATGCACTTCTTTATTAAAGCCACACTTATCCATTAGGTCAAGACTAACATAACTATAATTAGATCCAGGATCAATCAAAATGGAAACAAATCAATCACATAGCTTACCTTCCATCTCAATAATGGATGCTTGATGGTCTGTATGCCTATTATCAAGTGCCACATAGATTTGAGGAATACTCAGACCAACATCTCCAGTAGTCTATGCCTCTTGAGCATTGTAAATCTGACGTCTACCACCCTGATGCTATGGAAAATCTCTCCTGCAATACTCTCCACCTCAAGTCCAACACTGCAAAGGCTTCCTGCCATCACTCTTATTCTTCTCCTCAGGCTGGAATGCATGTCCTCTACCAACTACATTGAACTTCTTATAAGGTGTTGCGTTCTCCTTATCACATGCATCTTGAGGTCTTCCTCGCTTCTTAGCCCACTTTACTTTAGTCTTTTCATTACTTTTCCAATCTCTGTTAGGTTCAGAATTGCATTTTGACTTCTCATAACAATGCTTCAACTTCCCAATAACTTCCTCCAATGGCCGAGGCTCATCATACTCAATCTGATCTTTAAATGCTAAAGGCAATCCACTGATGAACCTTTGAACATTTCCCTTCTCGTCCTTGAGGTAGGCCACATATTTCATAAACTCCAGGAATTTAGTCATGTACTCTTCATCTATCACAGAACCCATCTGCAACTCATGGAATTCCTTGGCATTTCTACCATAATATCTCTCTAACAATTACTTCTTCCTAAAGTTAAATCATGCTAACGGATATCCTCTACCTTGATGCCTCTAACATGATTCACATCTTCCCACTAGATTTATTCTCTTCCTTGAGATTCAAGATAGTGATATTGGCTTTCATATTCTTTGAATAATCATGTAATTCGAAGAACTTCTTCATCCCAAGCAACCATGGTTCTGCATCTTCTGGTTTCTTCACATCATCATCAAAAGTAGTAGGCATGGCTTTCTTGAACTCCTCTAAAAAATAATGCTCTCACTCCTCCTATAAGGATGTTGGCAGTAATGACGATGATGTCTCTCTAAACTAGAGCTAGAATAAAATCCATGAGTGATAGCTCACCTATTAGGTCTATCCAAAGATCTTCTACCTCTGATTGTATCATCTCTATCCAACCTATATCTTGATCAAGACCTACTTCCATATGCCTCATTAGTCCTTTCCTCCTGCCCATGACTAATCCCCTGTTGTCTCTGCTTATGCAAATATGAAAGAATTTTAAGGATGACTACATTAACCTCTGCCCTCTTTTCCTAAGCTCTAGAAAACCTTTCCTTTGCCTTAATCAACTTGTTATTATATACTTCGCAAATTTTGATTTTTTCCTTTAAACTTCTCAATGTATGTTATATATCAAGAGAATACTCATATCCTTGTTGCCTAGTTGATCTGTAAGGAGAGTCACGTGAATTATAATCCACCATTATGCTCATCATATTTTATCTTCTATTTCATGCAAACATGTCATGTTAGATAAACCAAATATAGACCTCATACCTCTATGAAATTTAGGGGAGGCTATCTCATCTCCACAACTTAGTTCAAATTAGCACAATATAATATTGACAAGCATGTCAACTCATACATAAATATCACGATCATAACAATAATTAACGTACATGCATGCATGATGAACACATACACAACTGACATGCATGTATAACCATATCCATTTAGCCCATCCAGTCCAATTGTTTGAAATTGGAAGCTCGGATACCACTCTATAACTGCCTCACCCCACATTTACCCACTTTTACAAACTCCCTAAGGTAAACATGAACTTAGTGTCACTATGATATGCCCCAACCTCCAATATCTAGTTATGGAACTGGCGCCGGCAAACCAACAATAACATACATCCCTCTGGGACTACAAACCCCTTAGGAGCCTGCAAACCACTTTAGATGGTCAATCCTTGAGTTGTAGCTCCTTTCACAGGGGAAGTTCCCAAACCTCAAGAACAACACAACTTTAGTATGGTTAGAAGGATATAACCGCACACATGAGTCTACTTCCATGTGATTATGACTAAAATTTCCCAATTCAGAGGGTGCGATCGCAAGATCTAAGCCATTTTTTTTGGGCAAACCTCTAGACCACTACCCAGAACTGCCTGTAACTTTCCATATTGCTATCAAAGGTGATGACAATGGTAATAAATCAAAACTCAAGCAAGAAATTGACCTAGACATGCCTAGTCCATGATAGACATTTCATCAAACATATGAAGAACATGAAAGCTACAGGTCATGAATGCATATCTAATCATAAACTAACAGTATTTATTTGAGAATCACCAACAAGGCTTTATTCCCTCTCTAGAAAGTTGCGATAACACTTGTTAGCCCATGCATTCATTAACCATTCAATAATTTTTCAAAACATGCCAAGATCCATATATAGGATACATCATATAAGCAACATATAACCAGGAAATAACGAGAACATAAATCATGGAAAATTAGCCATAATATCACCATAATAACCATTTTAAGTGCTCATAGATCAGAATACAAATATAACTCTTATTAACATATGAAAATGCCAATAAAGTCAAGGACTTCCACGTACCACACAATCATAGATTGGGCTAAACCAAATTTCTCTTTTAGCCAATCACCCCCATGCCATATTCTAAGCATGATTGTGGGATCTCATAGGATAAACTAAGACAAAACCAAATAGGGCTTCTAGAGGACAAATCACCTCAACCTTCAACTAGAGTGATCTCACCTGTACGGTCCAGAAATAAGTAACATCAACATGATTGGTCTTTACCCAAGTTTTCTAGGGCTCCAGGAATTAGTATCTCAACCCACAACTAAATTAGGGCTCCAAAGCGTTTGTTACACCCACAACTCTAGGGACTAGTAACTCAACCACTAAGACTCCAGAGCATTTTTCCCAACCTAATTGTTCCAAGAACTAGTAACTCAACCCAAGTTGTCCTAGGGCTTCTAGTGTTTGTTCCAACTGATAGCCAAAAGAACCTAAGAACCAATCAAAAATTCCAATGGGAAACCCACAACACCATGGATATCCAGGAAATGGAAAGTATAAGTTGAAACCATAGCCAATGTAGGAAAATCACCATATCAATGACAACACATAACTAAAGAATCACAAGAATATGCCATGCATCCAAAATTTAAGAAGGAAATCACAAATGCTATTATCACCCTAATTTTTTTGTTTCTAAGCTTTGGAAAGTTTGCCTTGTTTCTAGTCATAGTCTTATAGGTTTTGAGTCATCTCATCTCAACAAGTGTCATTCTCTTTTCCAAAAATTTTCATAGCCTCATTCCATGTCCTAAAAGCCTCACCATGTGTTTTGACATTAGTTTGATTCCAAATGATTCATGTTAGTCTTGGTCTAATATTTCCATGGTTGTTTTCGTGTCTAAGATCTATAAAAGAGTCTGGTTGGTATGGTCAAATAGGGTCAACACTCCGTTCTTGCCCATCACTGGTCCCACATCACCTAAAATTCCATGTGTCAAACTTGTGTCAAGGTTTTCATAGTGAAAAACTCACTCTAGGTGTTTTCGTAGCACATACAGTGTAAAAAACCAGTTTTGCGCTATGAAATCACTGAACTAGGAGTTTTCGTACCGCGTTACGAAACCCCTGAAGCAGCCTGTTTCAGCAGAAACATTGTTTTTACTAGTTAACTTCCAGAAGGTTTCCTAAGTAGCTGAGAACTCAATTTTGAAAACTGAAAGAGAATTTTCTTTCTAACGTGCTAAACTACAAAAAACTCTTTCAGTTTCTTCAAATTCATTCTGAGGTGGGAGGAATGTATGGTTACATTTGCGCTACGAAACTGCTGAAAGTCAAGCTTGGTCTTTTGGTTTTAGCAGTCTTTTTCAAGATCCGTTTCTGGTCACATGAAAAGGTATTTTGTAATTATGAAGGACGTTTCTCTTGATCAACTCTCCAGCTAAAATAACCTATCTCACTTTCTTCATAACTGTTTTCAGTTGGGAGATAATAAGCTTTCTTTGAAACCAAAAATTCAGAGAACATATTTTTCCTGTTTGACACGTGTTTTTCAAGGATAGATTCGGGAAGATGGAGAATTATTTTGCAAAACCAAGAAAGGTTTTTGTTATATAAATCATGG
Organism: Pinus taeda; assembly: GCA_000404065.3. Classification (NCBI taxonomy): domain Eukaryota; kingdom Viridiplantae; phylum Streptophyta; class Pinopsida; order Pinales; family Pinaceae; genus Pinus; species Pinus taeda. The sequence continues at coordinate 26,389 of APFE030472900.1, read as the reverse complement.
AATACAAAAGCCTCCTTCAGTTTCATAAAATGTGTCATGTACGAGGAGGTAAAGGCTCTGTCCCACGTGCCATTTTCAGGGATCCTAAACCTAAAAACAGGGAAACATGTTCCCTAATTTCTAGGGTTTGTCTTCAGCAGTCAGATGACCACGTGGGAGGCTTCATCAAATTCAACTTCTTGACATTGAAAGTTGTCAAATAATTCTTTAAATTCTTAGATAAGGTTATTGTAATCATGATAAGGAGTTACACTCCTAGTTGTATTAGGTCACTAACACTCCTAGTTAACAGCTAGTTCTAATTAATCGTTTGTTTTATGGTTAGACTAGGTGTCACTGATGGAAAATTCGAATTCTCTTGATGAGGGATGATGGAATCCTAATTGTAAATGCTTTATATAGAGCAAGAGGCCGAATTAGCAAAGGGTTGGAGACTTTTTGGCTCAATTTTTTCTCTATGTGCAGACTATGTATATTTTTAACCTAATGCACATTTCTACTTAGACAACTCAAGATTCATGAAGAGTTCTTGTATGTTCTTGTTATGATGGCATCTTCCAATACTTAAATTGCAGTGGTGTTTAGTTATGATACTCAGAACTCATTAATGATGCTCTGACTTCCTTCATAGATAAACTAACTATGTTTCATTGTTTTGTATTTTCATTTCTGCACTTGAACTCTATAATGCCTTGACTTCCATGCAAGGTAGAATGCTTTGGCTTCACTATTCGGGATTCAAAGAGAGTTTTAATGTCATATTGTCTCATGGATTTCCTCTTTCACTTACTTCAATGGTATGAATACATGTTACTTAGAACTCATCAATCATGCTCTAACATCCTTCATGTATTTATAAACTGTGTTTCCTTGCTTTGTATTTTTGTTTTGTTGATGCATAAAAACTCTCTATGCCCTGACTTCATGTTAAGTTGATCTTGATGTGGTACTAAAACATACTTTGACTCCATAGCCCAATGGTAGCCATCCTTCATCTTTCAACCTATAAACATATACAATTACAAACCATAGAGTTAACCATATATTCATATCTTTAATCTAAATCATTAACCCTTTGAGAGAACCCTCTCAGGCTAAGGAGGCTAAGCCTCAGCTAAAATATTGGTTTGAAATAGTTACACTGAGATAGTCTGATCAGCAGCCTATCAGGGTCCTATTTTGGTGATAACATTTTGGTGCGTCTGCCGGGAGCCTGAAGTCTATTCATTCCCGAAATTAAGAGGCTGAACTTCTGAAGGTAGCATGAGCTGAGATATCTTTTGGAGGCTGCAAAACTACCTTGGCGACTCCACACATCGAATAAGAAATTGGAAGGTGACTCCACTCCTAGAAGATCAGTAGCTTAATGATGTTTCAAGATGAGTTCCACTGCAAGAATGAATGCTAGGTATGCTCCTATGAATCGGTCTCATATCCCTAGTTTTCCAAATCCTATGCCAAAGGTTGATTGGTTAGAGGATCTTCCGATATTCAAAGATGAAAAGAAAGACAATGTTGCTCTTCATTTGGTTAGGTTTCA
>APFE030472900.1:0-24829 GCA_000404065.3 Pinus taeda | reverse complement strand
GACCGCCGAAATGAACACACACATTTTTCCTGTTTCTGATTTGTCTTCTGTAAGATCTGCTTATATGTTCTATCTGCAGTTTGCTTAACTACTTGTATGATTTCTATGAGAAAAGTGAAATTGCTTTTAGCATAGAACATCTACAAAACTTTACAGTTAGCCATCTATCCATATCTTTAATCAATATCATTAACCCTTTGAGAGAGCCCTCTCAGGCTGAGGAGGCTAAGCCTTAGCTAAAAGATTGGTTTGAAATAGTTACACTGAGATAGTCTGATTAGCAGCCTATCAGGGTCCTATTTTGGTGATAACATTTTGGTGCGTCTGCCGGCAGCCTGAAGTCTATTCATTCCCGAAATTAAGAGGCTGAACTTCTGAAGGTAGCAGGAGCTCAGACATCTTTTTGAGGCTGCAAAACTACCTTGGCGACTCCACACATCAAATAATAAATTGGAAGGTGACTCCACTGCTAGAAGATCAATAGCTTGATGATGTTACGAGATGAGTTCCACTGCAAGAATGAATGCTAGGTATGCTCCTATGGATCGGTCTCATATCCCTGTTTGTCCAAATCCTATGCCAAAGGTTGATTGGTTAGATGATCTTCCAATATTCAAAGATGAAAAGAAGGACAATGCTGCTCTTCATTTGGTTAGGTTTCATATGCATGTACGCAATCTTAAGGTTCAGTTTCCTGAGGATTGTCTCATGAGGATGTTTATGACCACTTTAGAAGGAAAAGCATGGTCTTGGTATAAAAGTTTCGAAAATGGTTCAATATATTCGTTTGCTAGTTTTCATGATGAATTCTATGAGATGTATAAAGAATGTCATCCTTCCTTATTGTTGCTCAAAGATTGTTGTAGACATTCTTTAAGTCTTATTCAGTACTTGGAGGATTGTTATGATGATGATGAATTTATGGATGAAGAAATTTTAGAGGCTCTTCATAACAATGAATTTCAACACCAAGAAGAAAGTATAACATCCCATGAAATGCAGCATGAAGATCAACAGGAGTTTACTTATGAAAATCATATTACATCCTCTGAGATTGATGAAGAGATGCAGCAGACTTGCCAGTCTTCGGATCATTATCAAGATGAACATGATTACAAACACCAAGAAGAAATGTTGGAAGAAACTTTTTATGACCCTCAGGCAGAGGAAAAGGTTGTTCATTTTTGTAATTCCTTGCAGCAGCTTACACCAAAGAATGATGATAATAATGAGGAAAATTACATTGTTTGTTGGAATCATTTAGAAAAGCAGTTGGATAACTTGTCAAATAAATGTTGTGTAGTTGAGGATCAGTTGTTTGAAGATATAGAATGTTATGGGAATCATCAAATTAACCATGTGTTTTTTGACCCTATAGCTGACTACATGGAAAAGATTTATTATTCAGGCTTCCAGTTATATTTTCATCTTGAAGAACAGTTACACCTCATGCTGCCTTGGTTAGTTTAGTATCTTGCTTATTTTTTCTTCAAGCATAGTCAAGAGATTCAAGTGTCAGATTAGATTGACGACTGGCTTCATTGGAAGTTTCATGTTCCTTGAGCTACAAGTGGAGATTGCAGCTGATAGGGTAGGTAGGAATGTGAAAATAAGCTCAAGGTAGGTCGATTGAGCATCTGTTTCAGTAGGTGCGGTTTGAATTCTTCTTTCAGAAATCATTAAATGCTTGAGGAGCAGATTGGGCAGAAGTTCAGAGTTTTATTCTAAAGGATGGATAACGGCACTGGAGCTACAAGTTCTTAGTATACCACAAGGGCACATTATCCCTAGTGGAGCCACTGTTATCACACTAAAATTTTTGTTTCTAAGCTTTGGAAAGTTTTCCTTGTTTCTAGTCATAGTCTTATATGGTTTGAGTCATCTCATCTCAACAAGTGTCATTCTCTTTTCCAAAAAACTTCATAGCCTCATTCCATGTCCTAAAAGCCTCACCATGTTTTTTGACATCAGTTTGATTCCAAAGGATTCATGTTAGTCTTGGTCTAATCTTTCCATGGTTGTTTTCATGTCTAAGATCTATAAAAGAGTCTTGTTGGTATGGTCAAATAGGGTCAACACTCCGTTCTTGCCCATCACTGGTCCCACATCACCTAAAATTCCATGTGTCAAACTTTTGTCAAGGTTTTCATAATGAAAAACTCACTCTAGGTGTTTTCGTAGTGCATACAATGTAAAAAACCAGTTTTGCACTACGAAATCACTGAACTAGGAGTTTTCGTAGTGCGCTATGAAACCCTTGAAGCAGCCTGTTTCAGCAGAAAAATCGTTTTTACTAGTTAACTTCTAGAAGGTTTCCTGAGCAGCTGAGAACTCAATTTTGAAAACAAAACGAGTCTTTTCTTTCTAACGTGCTAAAATAAAAAAACCTTTTTCAGTTTCTTCAAATTCATTCTGAGATGGGAGGAATTTATGGTTAAATTTACGCTACGAAACTGCTGAAAGTCAAGATTGGTCTTTTGGTTTTAGAAGTCTTTTTCAAGATCCATTTTTGGTCACATGAAAAGGTATTTTGGAATTATGAAGGAGGTTTCTCTTCATAAACTCTCCAGCTAAAATAACCTATCTCACTTTCTTCATAAGTGTTTTCAGTTGGGAGATAATAAGCTTTCTTTGAAACCAAAAATTCAGAGAACAAATTTTTCCTCTTTGACATGTGCTTTTCAAGGATAGATTCGGGACAGCTGGAGAAGTATTTTAAAAAAGCAAGAAATTTTTTTGTTCTAGGTATCATGGAATAAAAAAACCTCCTTCAGTTTCGTAAAATGTGTCATGGATGAGGAGATAAAGGTTTTGTCCCACGTGCCATTTTCAGGGATCCTAAACCTAAAAACAGGGAAACATGTTCCCTAATTTCTATGGTTTGCCTTCAGCAGTCAGATGACCACGTGGGAGGCTTCATCAAATTCGACTTCTTGAGGTTGAAAGTTGTTAAATAATGCTTTAAATTCTTAGATAAGGTTGTTATAATCATGATAAGGAGTTACACTCCTAGTTGTATTAGGTCACTAAAACTCCTAGTTAACAGCTAGTTCTAATTAATGGTTTGTTTTATGGTTAGAATAGGTGTCACTGATGGAAAATTCGAATTCTCTTGATAAGGGATGATGGAATCCTAATTGTAAATGCTTTATATAGAGCAAGAGGTCGAATTAGCAAAGGGTTGGAGACATTTTGGCTCAGATGTTGCTCTATGTGCAGACTATGTATATTTTTAACCTAATGCAGATTTCTACTTAGACAACTCAAGATTCATGAAGAGTTCTTGTATGTTCTTGTTATGATGGCATCTTCCAATACTTAAATTGCAGTGGTGTTTAGTTATGATACTCAGAACTCATCAATGATGCTCTGACTTCCTTCATAGATAAACTAACTATGGTTCGTTGTTTTGTATTTTCATTTCTGCACTTGAACTCTATAATGCCCTGATTTCCATGATAGGTAGAATGCTTTGGATTCACTATGCAGGATTCAAAGAGAGTTTTAATGTCATATTGTCTCATGGATTTCCTCTTTCACTTACTTGTAGTGGTATGAATACATGTTACTTAGAACTCATCAATCATGCTCTAACTTCCTTCATGTATTTATAAACTGTGTTTCCTTGCTTTGTATTTTCATTTTGTTGATGCATAAAAACTCTCTATGCCCTGACTTCATGTTAAGTTGATCTTGATGTGGTACTGAAACATACTTTGACTCCATAGCCCAATGGTAGCCAGCCTTCATCTTTCAACCTATAAACATATACAATTACAAACCATAGAGTTAGCCATCTACTCATATCTTTAATCTAAATCATTAACCCTTTGAGAGATCCCTCTCAGGCTGAGGAGGCTAAGCCTTAGCTAAAATATTGGTTTGAAATAGTTACACCGAGATAGCCTGATCAACAGCCTATCAGGGTCCTATTTTGGTGATAACACATGCAACATGTTAGCTTCAAAGCAATCCAATTTTAACCGTTGATCCAACAATATCCTTGCGCTTCCGTGCTTTCCTTTTCTTTCTTTCTCCAATCCCAATAAATGCTAGAATGCTCCAAGCATGCTTCAAGAAACCTCTAAGTGTGTAAGAGTATTAGAGAACGAAAGAATGAAAGGAGAGATCCAAAAATTAACTGGCAAAAGCTAAGTCTAAAAATTGTGAATTGTTTCTCTAAAGCCTTTTTATCATTGAGGCCTTTATTTTCTTCATTTTTCCTCTAATTTCCCTTGCATGCAATTTTGTCTCTTCACCTTCCTTTTCTCCTATTTTTTTTTTCATAATTAAATTCCAGTTATTTCTTCTTTTCCTTTGCCAATGACTTTGCTAATTTTCATAATTTTCATAATCTTGAAATACACATCCCATGACATTGGTATTATTTTATTTTGATGGAAATCAACTAGGGGTTGTAACAATCTGTCCTCATGTTCATGGTAAGTTAGATTTGTTCCTCCAACATCTAAACAATATGCCAAGCTTAATCAAGTTTACGATGGAGATGAAAATTAATGGTAGTCTTCCCTTCCTTAACATTCCTATCTCCAAGAAAGATGATGGTTCTTTCTCTCAGTGGGTATTTTGAAAGAAAACCCACACAGAGTAATACCTTCATGTTAATTCCCATCATTATTCGACTCAAAAGATGGGAGTTCTCAACACATTGGCTACTCATGCTTTTAGGATTTTTTAATAAGATCACTTAAAGAATGAGAAAGCTCATCTCCAGGTAAAGTTTTTGAAAATAATGGTTATAGTAAACATCAAAGTCTCAAAGCTTTCTTGAATGCTAGCAAAGGTTTGAAGATAAGGAAAGATCCTAGAGATTTGGTTTCTAGCGTTTAACTTTTGTTTATCTACGAAACCATAGACAAGATTGTTTGGATTCGGAAAAATCACATGAACTCTTCCACATTTAGACCCTTGAACACCATTAGTGGCTCCCTAAAATCGATCAAATACTCGTTGGACAGAAAAAACATGAAAGGTGTTTATATAATCCCTTGTTCCTGAGGGACCCCCTACATTGGAGAAACTAGCCACTCCATAAATCAAACAATTCAAAAGCATATTTTCAACATCATACATTGTAGGGCTCACTCCTCAGCTTGTGTTGAACATGCTGAGAAGACAAAACACCACATTTGTTTAGAAGAGTCCTATGTCATTGCGAAGATTGATCATTTCCATAACCAAATATCTATGGAGACCATCGAAATTGAAAAAAAGTCAAATACGCTGAAAAAGGACGATGGGTGGAAGATTATCAAGTGTTGGATCTCATGCCTTTTTTTTCTAGGTGATGTCATTTTCCCCTCCTTTCTTTCCCTTTTTTATTCCCCTTCTGTGTTTTGTTTTCCTTTTTCTTCCCTTTCCTTAAATTTCTTTTTAGTTTATTCATTTCTTAAGTAACTTTAGATAAATTTATTTATTTCAATATTCATTTTCTTCTGTTTTCTTCAATTCTTATTATTAATGTTCTTGTACCCTTGATTCTTTTTCATTTGCTTTATCCAATTTTGTCATATATATACTTTATTCTTTAATATTTATGTGGAAATTCCTTTCTGTTTTTGGGTTGCTTTTCTTATATACTTTAATAACTAATAAATTTCTAAAAATAAAATTATTCAATTAAAAACTTATATAATAAATTATTATTTGTGGTTTATATATATATATATATATATTATATATATTTATATATATATATATATTTCTTAAATTTATTTTAGTTCTTATTTTTACTATTTAATATTTTTTCTTAATGTTCCATTAGAGCATTATATAGTTTTTCATTAATATTTATTTAAATTAAATTATTTAATTATGTGGTTAACTGTTGTAATAATTTTACATTTGTAAAGTATATATTATTTTGGTTAGGTTAAGATATTCACGTAATTCGTCATGATGAACAACCATACTAAATGTTTCTAAACTCATCCACTTTAAGAATTTCAATGCGATTTATTTTAAGAAAAAATTATGAAAAGAAAATTAATTAAAATTTTATACCTTTAAATTAACTACATTAAAAAACTACTTAAAAAAAACTACATAAATAGCTGAATCATAAATCCAAAGATGACTTTGAATTAACGAAACTCTTGAGAACATTCACTACATGACTAAGAACGCAGCCAATGCGAAATATTTATATCACAATCTCCACAAGCCTTATTTAGATCACGTCAAAAAAATCACATATGAAGTTCTTGCCTTGGGAGGGGTTTGAAAAAAAAGTATAGTGAGTGGTGGAGGTGATGGAAAGCACAAGTTAATTCTTGCTCCTTGTAGTTTGGTCCATTCTATATTGCAGAACATGCAACATGGAACTGGAGCTTTTATTCATTACAAGGTAATCCTTCGCTGCATTCTTTGGTAACTATATTTACTTATTTCTGGCATGCCGGCTTGGCCATGGCAAGGAGTATTAAAATACCGAAAAATACCACGGCCATTGGTCAGGCCTTACGTTTGAAAGTAAGTCAGGTTCCTTAAACAGTTTTTCATATCGTTGGGCGAATATCGTCATTGCACCTAGCTTCTCATAAAGGAGATGTAGAATGTAAGACCAGAGTATGCATGCAAGGAGCACCTCCACTGCCAGGTGCAGGTGCCAGTCTTCTCATAGCAATTTGTCCGAAACAACTCGTTATACTTTCTACGTCAGCCATTGAACCCAACCGCTTTTATTTGAGGAATGTTTGCAATAATCTTGCTTGGAGTAATGAGAGATAACACAGCGATGTTTCATTCCTTGCCTCAGAGTGCATTAATTCACCATACTAAGCATAGTAGGAGCTTAGTATCTGCTTATGAATCTTTTACTCGAGGAGTATCTGCCAATCCCTATGTTGATGTTGGTTATGGAACTGAATCAACGGACTCTGTAACGTCTAATTTTGAGTGAGAAATTTCAGAGTCTTAGACAAATTATCGAAGTGATTCATGAAATTCAAAAGACACAACACTTCCAAGGCTATAGAGATGAACCTATTGGAATTCCTACAAGTATTTCTTGATATGGTTGTGCGGCTCCAGACACAAGGTCAAGAGCTTGATAACACTGAAGCCAAATTCAAATGTGCATCCCATTTTGTCAATGTAGGCATATTGAATCCGAGACAAAATTCTCGTTTCATATGGAATCTGGTGGTGATATGGAAATGGATATCATGCAAAAAAAAGTGTATAAAAACTATTGAAATTTTCATTTAGAGAAATTAATGGAAGACTTTCTAACAGTTTAATAACTGCATTAAGAATTGTATTGTTTTAGACTTTCTAACGAATTAATAACTATTTGTGAAACTTTTATATTATTGAAATTTTCATTGAGAGAAGTTAATGGAAGACTTTCTAACAATTTAATAGTTGTATTAAGAATTGTATTGTTTTAGACTTTCTAATGATTTAATAACTATTTGTGAAACTTGTGTGATTCATCATGATGGAAAACAAATTCTTTTTGAATAATCAACTACATTGAGAATTGTATTATTTTAGGTTTTATGATGCAAATTCTTGTAGCCAGGAGAGGCCATCTAAGGTTTATCTAGATCCCAGTTTAGCAATCCAAGGAGAGATAATCAACTAACCATGAACAATGGATGGCGATTCAGTTTTGTATAGGTTTATCGTAGATCCCAGTTTGGCAATCCAAGGAGAGATAGTCAACTAACCATGAACAATGGATGATGCTTCAGTTTTTGTATAGGTTTATCGTAGATCCTAGTTTGGCAATCCAAGGAGAGATAGTCAACTAAGCATGAAGAATGGATGGCGATTCAGTTTTGTATACCTCGGCAGAGTAAATAGAAATTTAATCTAGAAACAAAGATGTGTTGATCTTGATTCCCATCTCATCTGAAAGAATGTTTGATTGGCATGAAGATGAAAATAAAAGTACACTCAAGAAGGTGGGAAGCACGAGAAATCAAATGGTTGGTGCCACAATTTCAATGAAACTAGTTTTAATCAATTAGAACGAATTTATTAACGTCTTGAAGGATTGAAAGGTTAATTTAAGGGTACCTTGATCTAATTTTGTATAGGCATTTGTTAAATCTAAGGAGAAGCTAGTGTGCATTAGGGTGCAACACACTTCTAGATTAATATGATTGTTGAATGGCTTGGGTTGCAAATTTGGGAATTTTTTTTGCCTGTGGAAAGGTTGTGTCAAACCCCCCTTTTGAATAGAAAAAACCTTTGTTTAGGTTTCCATGAAAGAGGGCTATATAAATACAATGCATACAAGACCAAGGCAACTTGTTCAAAGCTAGTTGAGCCATTTTGAGATGATAAGATGGCATTTCGAGGCTATAAACTTAGGCAAAGGAGTTGGGTCATGGGAAGAGGTAACCAAAGGTTCCTTTCTTGTATCTTGTGGCTTCTTTGGGTTATAAGCACCCCCCACATCCAAATGAAGTTGATTTTATTAAATAATTATTGTTGCCTACAAAGGGATGAACAAGATCCTTAGGTTGGTGACCATTAATTGGGGGGTGGTTCTTATCATCTTTTCCTTCTCCAAATTATTGATTGACATTATTGGTTTGATGAAGTTCAACTTGATGATAGTGCTCTAGTGCTTTGAGGGGACAATTCATCATCATAAAAATCAATGATTTTGACAATCATTTGAGTGGTAATAAACATATTGTAAGTTGACTAGTAGGAAGGCCCAAGGGACTGGGACATGGGCAATATCCCATGTATAATTTCTTAACATCACAAAAACAATAGAAGGACCCTGCTTTTTTCATTTTCTGGGGGTGTTTTCTATGCATTTTTCATACCTAGTCATTATATAGGCCATATCAATGTAGCATGTAGTTGTGGAAGGCATCTGAGTGTTGTGGCTTATTTGAAAACATCAAGGGTAAATTTAATATGGTAATTTAATGAACCAAAGGAAAATTGATACACAACTGAGATATTTTTTTCGTCACAGTGCGAACAATATATGGTGAAATGGGAAAATATTATCTACATTTCACATGTAAAGTATATAATACCAGCAGAAAAAATCAGTTTTAACATGATATAGAACATCAATGCAATGAACCAAAGTAAACTGCTACACGTTTGAAATAATTTTTTTATTCAAGTTGTATTATATTTCTCATAATCATATTTCATTTGGTTCTCTAAAACATTATCCATCAAAGTTCACAAGCAGGGTGTTATACAGGGCTTTCTAGAAAAATTACAAATGTCAAGTTGATTACAATTATTCAATATTAAAGACAAATTACAAGTTGTATTGGCTCATATACCTTTGGCAAGAAGACGTGCAGGGGCTTTAAAATAAACCTTAAAGGAGGGAGGTGGTATACTGATTGGAGAAGGCACGAGATATCTGAGAACCAATAACCTCGAGCGTGCACTATTGGATGGTTCTCTTCGTGGGACACACTAGACCTCCTTGGCACTATCCACCTAGGGAATGCTTCAATATTTCTATTAGCCCCTATCCCTCTAGGTCCAACAGTGAGAAACCCACACCTAATTTGGTCATCAACTACTTGAATCTCCACTATGGCAATGCAATGATGAACTATATTGCATTCATAATAGAAGCCACTTCAAACTTTGGTATGAACAAATGGCATTGTCCTCCCATTACAAGGGTCGATTTGTTGAAGAAAGTGGAACTAGGTCCGATCTTCATTAAATTGATGTTTGTAAACAAGAAAAATGAATTTATTAATTATGGCTTTCTACATCGGTTTCATGAGCAAGAGGTTTATTTTATAGATGGATCCCATTGAGAGCCTTAGGAAATATATTTAAGGTCAAAGAATCAAAGTCATGAATAAGGAGTTGTTCATGAGCCTATGTAAAATGTATACAAGTCTAGAACAACCCTCCAAGACCAAACACAATCATCCAAGACAAGCAGAAAGAAGTCTGCAAGGAAAACGATAAGGAGAACAATCATGTCATCCTCTCTCTCTCTCTCTCTCTCTCTCTCTCTCTCTCTCTCTCTCTCTCTCTCATATATATAATATATTATATATATATTATATATATATATATATATATATATATATATATATATTATATATATATATATATATATATATATATATATATATATATATATGATGTCGGCTCAATAAATAGACATAACATTTCATATTGTAATTTTGGCTCATTTATGGAGACATGAAAACTATAAATACCCCACTGGGGTCACCACATGAAGCACAGAACTTCGGATTACTCTGCAATTTTGGATGGCACAATAAGTACAAATATTGGATGGCACAGTGAATCTCAGATTAGTCTACAACTTCATATGGGTGCAAGAAGACAAAATCTCAAACTAGTATGGAACTTCAGATGGGTGCATAAGGTACTAGCATTGAAGAGTGCAAGGAAATCATGAAAGTTTGTAGCTTGGGAAGGCATGGAATATGTAAGTTGGAAATACTTTCTGTAGTCCACTAAAGTGCTAGAAGTTACAATGTTTCTCATAGTTACAATGTTGCTCATAGGTTTCTGATCCAGGTGGATGTTGGTGGCCACCCACATATCCCACTTGGACCCCCACAACTATCACTTTTAGTTTTTTGGTTTCCTTAATTGTAGCACAATTTACTATTTTTAGCACTTTTTCGAGTCTTGAACTTCTAGAGCCATTTTGAGGCCCTAAAACGTATTTTTGGGGAAATCTCGGAGCGACATGGTTCTATGGACCAAAGTTTCTCTTCCCAAAGTTGTAGTCCTCGGATAGATCTTTCTAACGAGCTATTGTGCACATCAAAAGGAGATCATATGCCAAAGTTACGACCCCGGGAAGTTGATGTACCAATTTACCCAAACGAGGCCCATAGTTTGGTATTTCATCTTCTAGGGTTAGGTTTTTGGATGTTTAGGGTTTTCCATTGTTTCTCAACAATAAATAGCCCTTCGAGCCTCATTGTAACATAGTTCAGAGCATGTAGCTGCCACATCTCTTCTCAGAGATAAGCCACCATTGCCCTAGCTATTTTATTTCCATTTCTCTTTGTAAGCATATTTCAGTATTTTATAGTAATGAAATGAAGTATTATTTCTGCTGCATATTTGTACGTATGGTTATATCTTTAATTTTTTGCATTCCTGTTTAAATCTAAACCAATGGTATCAGAGTGGTCTACTCTTTCTCTATCTTTCTTTGCATGTCTCCAACGAGGTCGAGATATAAGGAGTTAGGGCTTGAACTGGTCGAACCTTTGCAAGACTAGGCTCGCAAATCGCAATGGCCTCCCATGGCCGCTAAAAGGGAAGACGAGGGGGTAGGGGATCCTATCAAAATCTTGCTCGAAGAGGCCCTCAAGCAACAAAGGAATGAGAGGATGGAAAACTTTGCCTAGATCCTTCAGCGGCTACCTAGGGGCGACGCATTGGCTTCCAAAAGATACTCTCGAAATGCCACACCCTTTAAGGTACAAGTTATTTTTGAAATCCTTATATTCGAGGGTTAGATAGAAGCAAATGTCATAGATAAATGGTTAAATATGCTAGAAGGGTAATTTTTTGTTCATGATTTTTCCAATCGGGAAAAGAGTATTTTTTCTCTTCTTAAAGAACCCCCCCCATGTCAAGGACTGGTGGGAAACCTACTGCGAGCAGAAGGGTGAAAGTGCGTGCTCACTATTTTCATCTGCACCAACTTGGAATTCATTCCTGGATGCCATCAAGGAGCAGTACTACCCTATCAAAAGCTATGAGGACAAATACATAAAGTGGACCATGCTACGGAAGGGAAGGGACCAAGATGTGCGAGAGTTCACAAACACCCTTCACACATAGTTGGGTAACAAGGATTTTGAGCTGTGTTTGGTACTCAAATACTAGGGCTTCCTACACAGATGCATCCAAGACGAGATGGAGTTCCTGAAGATCTCCTCACTCGGCACGGCGTACCAATACGTTGTCAAAATCAAGTAGAAGTTCAAACAAAAGAAGCAAGACTTTAGATCTACGAATCTGAAGAACAAAGGACAAAGCCAAGGTGGGCTGACCTAAGACAACCTGTCGAAGACGCAAGAAAAGAACAACACCACAAAGTCAAAGAAAGACACAGGAAAGTGGTGTGAGTTCCCTAAGAGCCCCACTCACAACACAAGTGAGTGTCGGACCAAGAAGTAGCTCGTGGCCGAGCTGAAGGCTTCAGAATCAGATGTATGTTTCAACCTGAGTCAGAACCCAAAAAGCGGAATGGAAAAGGGAAGCAGATCATTGATGTGCAGCCCAACACCACTCTTGCCAATGCTAAGGTCTAGAAGAATGAGCCCGAAGATCCAAAGGAGGGGTAGCGTCTTTTCCACAAACAAATGTGAGTGAAGGGTTCACCACTACAATTCATTTTCGACAGTGGCAGCCAAAAGAACCTAATTTTAGCAGAGGTCATGAAGCAGTCGAGCCTACCGACTACACCACACCTACAACCATATAGTATCGAATGGCTTCACCAAGGATGAGATCTCCGAGTCCACCAGCAGTACTACCTTCCCTACATTATCAAGCCCTTCACAGATGAGGTATTGTGTGATCTTGCACCTCTTGATGTTTGTGATGTACTATTAGGCCAACCAGACTTATGGAGGTGACATGCTGTGTATGAGTCAAGGCTTCATGCTGTTATTATTTCTTTGGGTAATTCATTATACAGGATACCAGAGGTAGCCCCACCTACCACCACCTCTTTGATCACTGCTAAGAAATGAAGCAAGCTCAACTCCCAGACTAGGAAATTCATTTTATGTCTGGTTCGCTCCCAAAGTAAGGGGAAGATCATCACCACATCCATGATCCTTGTGAAGGGTTCCTCCATGTAGAAGCAACAATAGATGGATATGGTCATGAAAGCAGACACGAACATCTTCTCCTCACCCACAGGGACACCGTTGCACTATCAGGTCAAGCATTCATTCGATCTGACTCCTAGAGCACCTCTACCCAACGGGTCGATATATCACTGCTCCATTCTCAAAAATGCCAAGTACAAGCAGCAACATGATCAGCATTAGGTACCACACAAATTTCAAGTGGGCGACAAAGTCTGGTTGCATCTGTAGAAAGAACGCCTTACCAAAACCCATCAGAAGCTCAAACCATTCCGACATGGTCCTTACACCAATACCAAGGTTGTGGGAAACAATGCTTTGGAGAAAAACATTACCCCATTCCTTCACTTGCACCAAATGTCCAATATATACTGCCCTCGACCATGCTTCACACCATTACTAGACATACCAGAGGTTGCAGAATAGCTCACTCGAGACCAAGTTCGGCAAAAGTTTCCTCATCTCATGGAGGAACTCAATGCAATAGGGACCATTGCTTCCTACGGAAGGAGGAATGATCCAGGTGGATGTTGGTGACCACCCACCTATCCCACTTAGACCCCCATAACTATCCCTTTCAGGTTTTCAGTTTCCTTAATTGTAGCACAATTTACTATTTTTAGCAATTTTTCGACTCCTGAATTTCTAGAGCCGTTTTGAGGCCCTAAACGACATTTTTTGGGAAAACTGGGAGTAACATGGGGCCACGGTCTAGTTTTGTTCTTCCCAAAGTGTATTCCTTGGATAGATTTTTCTAATGAGTTATTGTGCGCGTCAAACAGAGATCATATACCAAAGTTACCACCTCGAGAAGTTGATGTACCAATTTATCCAAATAAGGTCCACAATTTGGCGTTTCATCTTCTAGGGTTAGGTTTTTGGATGTTTTAGGGCTTTCCATTGTTTCTCAACAATAAATAGGCCTTCAAGCCTCATTGTAACTTAGTTCAGAGGCATGTAGCTGCCACATCTCTTCTCAGAGATAAGATACCATTGCCTTAGCTAGTTTATTTCCATTTCTGTTTATAAGCATATTTCAGTATTTTATAGTAATGATATGAAGTATTATTTCTAATGGATCTCTATATGTATGGTTATATCTGTAATTTGTTGCGTTCCTATTTAAATCTAAATCAATGGTATCAGAGCGGTCTTCTCTTTCTCTGTCTTTCTTTACATGTCCCCAATGAGGTCAAGATATAAGGAGTTAGGGCTTAAACTGGTCGAACCTATGCAAGACCAGTCATGAAAATCTCGATGGTCTCCCATGACAGATGAAAAGAAAGACAAGGGGGCATGGGATCCTATCAAAATATTTCTCGAAGAGGCCCTCGAGCGATAAAGGAATGCGATGATGGAAAACTTTGCCCAGATCCTTCCGCAGCTACCCAGGGGCGATGCATCAGCTTCCAACAGCTACTCTAGAAATGCCACACCCTTTAAGCTACAATTTAATTTTTAAATCCCCATATTCAAGGGTAAGATAGACACAGATGTCGTAGATAAATGGTTAAATATGCTAGAATGGTATTTTTCTATTCATGATTTTTCCAGTCGGGAAAAGATTATTTTCGCTCTTCTCAAAGAAGCCCCCCACATTAAGGATTGGTGGGAAACCTACTGCGAGCAAAAGGATGAAAGTATGGGCTCACTATTTTTAGCTACACCCACTTAGAATTCATTTTGAGATGCCATCAAAGAGCAGTACTACCCTGTCAAAATCTATGAGGACAAATACATAAAGTGGACCATGCTGCGGCAGGGAAGTGACCAAGATGTGTCAGAGTTCACAAACACTTTTTATACCCTTCACACACAGTTGGGTATCAAGGATTCTGAGCTGCATTTGGTACTCAAATACCATGGCTACCTACACAGATACATCTAGGATGAGATGGAGTTTGTGAACATCTCCTCACTCGCTACGACATACCGATACGCTATCAAAATCGAGCAGAAGTTCAAACAAAATAAGAGAGACTTTGGATTTGCGAATCTGAAGAACAAAGGACAAAGCCAAGGCGGGCTCACCCAAGACAACCCATTGAAGACACAAGAAAATGACAACACCACTAATTCAAAGAAGGACACAGGAAAGTGGTGTGAGTTCCATAAGAGCCCCACTCATAACACAAGTGAGTTTCGGACCAAGCAGTTGTTGGTGGCCAAGTTGAAGGCTTCAGAATTAGATGCATGTTTCGACCCTGAGTCAGAACCCGACAAGGGGAATGGAAAAGGGAATAATATCATTAACACGGAGCCTAGTGCCATTGTTGCCACCACCAAGGTCCAGAATAATGAGCCCAAAGATCCAGAGGAGGGGGGGCATCTTTTCCACTCATAAATGTAGGTGAAGGGTTTGCTGCTGCAATTCATTGTCGAAAGTGGAAGCAAAAAGAACCTCATTTGCATAGAGGTCATGAAGCAGTTGGGCCTACCAACTACACCACAACTGCAGTTGTATAGTACCACATGAATTTCAAGTGGGTAACAAAGTCTAGTTGCATCTGCAGAAAGAATGTCTTACTAGAACCCATCAGAAGCTCGGACCAGTCCGACATGGTACTTGCACCAATACTAAGGTTGTGGGAACAATGCTTTGGAGCACATCATTACCCCATTCCTTTGCTTGCACTGAATGTTCAATATGGATCGCCCTTGACCTTACTTCCCACCATTATTGGACACAACAGAGGTTGCAAAACAACTCACTCGGGAGCAAGTTCAACCTAAGTTTCCTCATCTCATGGAAGAACTCAACGCAATGGGGACCATTGCTTCCTAAGGGGGGAGGAATGATCCAGGTGGATGTTAGTGGCCACCCACCTATCCCACTTGGACCCCCACAACTGTCTCTTTCATTTTTTTAGTTTCCTTAATTGTAGCAAAGTTTACTATTTTTAGCATTTTTTGGGTCTTGAACTTCCAAAGCCATTTTGAGACCCTAAACGACGTTTTTTGGGAACAATGGGAGCAGCATGGGCTGATGTTTCTGTTCAAATTTGTAGTCCTTAGATAGATATTTCTAACGAGCTATTGTGCATGTCAAATGGAGATCATATGCCAAAGTTACAACCCCAGGAATTTGATGTACCAATTTACCCAAACGGGGCCCACAGTTTGGTGTTTCATCTTCTAGGGTTATGTTTTTGGATGTTTAGAGTTTTCCATTGTTTCTCAACAATAAATAGGCCTTCGAACCTCATTGTAACTCAGTTTAGAGGTATGTAGCCGCCACATCTCTTCTTAGAGATAAGCTACCATCGCCCTAGCTAGTTTATTTCCATCTTTGTTTGTAAGAATATTTCAGTGTTTTACAGTAATGAAATGAAGTATTATTTCCACTGCATCTCTGTATGTATGGTTATATCTGTAATTTGTTGCATTCCTATTTAAATCCAGATCAGTTTTCCAATAAACCTAGACCTCAACTGTGTTTTGAACTAAGATAGGAAAAGAATGATAAAATGCATCAACACAAGAACATAAAATGGAATCAGCACAAGCCATAAATACAATGAGAGATATGTAGCGGAGAAATAAATCTAGCAGCCAAAATAAGAGCTATCAATTCAGTCTTCGATAACACAACACTAGTTATTTCTACTCAATCATATGAAATTGTACTCATTGTTGCATCTGTTTCCCGATATAAAGAAACATTGCAAGCACGAAATGAATGACTACTTCTTGTAAAGAAAAAAAAACCCCCTCCAACTTTGTACTTGCAGTGATATACTCAGGAGTTGGGACTTCATCGTTAATCATGTTCAATGTGAAACTTAGACTTATACACCTAGGTACCTATTATGGACCTGTAAAATAGTGAATGCACATAAATGGGAAAACTACTAATATCTTATACATTCTTAGTAGCAAAGATTAATTTCAATACACTAAAAAATTAATAAATTATGGTCAAATTTAAGCTTCCTAAGAAAATCCTAATTCCAGAAATATTTTAGTCGGGCTTCGACTATACTAGCATGAAAACACTAGGAAGAAACAAAATTTAGTAACACACATTTAATGGCTAAAGTGGACAAGACAAATTTTTTCCGAAAAGAGGTGTCGTATGCCGGTAGCCACAACCATGACTCACCTGAAAAGGGTCATAATAATGATCCTGGTTAAACCATTCAAATTCCTTAAGAAAGTTATATATATATATAATATATATATATATATATATATATATATATATATATATATATATATTGTTACACAACAATTTGTCACTATCCCTGCTACCCCTATTCCGGGACCTATGAGAAGTGACATGGCCTAAAAACACTTGCATTGCATTCCTCTAAACATGACCTTTGTTTTCCCTAAAGACATCTCTTGTAGAAAAACCCTAAAGTAGCTATTTTTCCATTGGCGCGGTCCCATAGTTCAACCCTCATTCCAATGGGGCAAATCCTCCAAAGAGGGTGCGCCAATTGACGCTTTGTCATAGAGTCGCACCCACGCCAACCATATTAAGAGGTGTTTTTAAACAAATAAGCAGTGGAAGTTTCGTCCTAACAAATTCCTGGACTGCTATCTATCTTGAGTTGGGTGGTTCGGCTACTAATTTCCATAGAGAGGAAGTGGTTTGCCACCTCTCATGGAAGCTTCCTTGATGATATGGTCAATCCCATGATTATTGGTTATGATCCCAACTCCCCTTCCTCCATCTATAAAAGCTTACCCATTTCCTTTGCAAGCTAGTTCCAGAGTTTCGGAATTCCCAATTTCCCAAGAGCTTCATGCTGCAAGAGCCTTCTTGATTCCCTTAAGGCCAAATCCAAGCAAGGAGACTATTTTCCAAGATCCAAAGAGAGAGGCTTTTCCTTGTTCTCGACATGCTTTCCGAGACATGTTCTACTGACGACCTGCCAAAGGAGAATCTAGCGTCAGAACATTGGTTGTACTCTCCTTTGACTGATTATTAATGAACGACTATTGGTTATGGTTCCACTCTTTTTATTATTGATGATGATGAGTTATGTCTTTTCTGACTGACATATAGTTGCGTATACTGGATTTTATGCTTGCGTTTGTATTGTTTCTTGTATGTGCAGGTGTCCATTCACAGAGATCGTGAGGATTGTGATCTGCCGGAGCAGAGGAACGAGAGAACCGCCTCTCCTACAAACAATAGCGTTGGAATCCAAGTAGGCCTTCATCGTTGGTCTGTTTATTTGCAATTAGGAACTTGTGCTATAGTGTTTGACGATTGTTACTAGAGCCGGTTTGGGCTAGTAGGGATCGCCTCTGTCCACAGAGGGCATTTACCTCTTCAACAATTTGGCGACTCCGCTGGGGAGCTTGTCTTACCTTTTCGGTTGTTTCTTGATTTTTTCTTGCTTGGTCAGCCTTTTGGGTTGGGTTATTTTGCTATTTTTTCTTCTTGGTTTGCCTAGTTATCATTTTTCTGGTTTTGGTTTGCTTATTTTTCATTTTGGCACAACAAACTTGACTGGCGTTGTTTTTCACGTAATAGTCGCGCCAATTGGCACTAGTTGTCAATATACCACTCGCGTCAATTTGCGCTAGTTGTCAATATATCACTCACGCCAATTGGCGCTAGTTGTCAATATATCACTCGCGCCAATCCTTAAAAGGCACTAGTTTCATCCTGAAAGTCGCGCCAGGCCTGAGGACTGCTAAGGTTTGCTTGATTTTAAGCCTTTTGAGCTTGGTATTTGTTTTTAGCTACATTTTCTCAACTGCTTGAGTGTGTTGGAGTCCTGTTTGACTGGTTTTAACCTTCATCCTTTGGTTTTTTGCCATTTTCTATCAATTCCACGTTTTTAGCCCTAGGGCATTTAGTGGCTTTGTGTGTCGAGCCCTCCATAGGATTTTTTGGTCTTTTATTGGTCCAGTCGACTTTCTAATTGCTCCCCTGCATTCGTTTAGTGGTTTTTAATCATTTCATTGCGTTGTTTGAGTGACTTACCTCTTTTTCACTTGAATTTTGCCTTGTTTCACTTTGGGCTTAGATTACACGGCTCATTTGTGTCTTTGGGATTTTTCTCGATTTTGAAGGACTACTTTGTCAATTTAGGGATCTGATTGTGCTCACATTGAGTGAAATTTTCTTGTTTTGCTCTCTTATCATCATTTCTCAAATTTCTCTCTTTTCATTAGTTTTTCAGTTTGCTTAGTGCACTTTGCCCTTAACATTGAAAAATAAAAAATAAAAATCTCTTTTTCTTTTCATTAATTAATGTGAATTAGAGCATTTCGTTGTTATTAGTGATTAGTGACTTTGAAGAAAATCTTTTTGATTCCATTAGCTGCATTAGAGATATCGTTGGTTGTTTTCTAATCATTTTGCTTGTGTGAAAGCTCTCAACTCTCTTATAGTTAGCATTCATCAAATAAAATGATACACTATGGCATATAGCTTGCATTTAGGAGATTTTGAGATACTACATTCACTAGGGCCTGAAAACTGAAACGTAATTGAAGATAAATGTTAAAAACTACTCAATTTACACTAAGGTAGCATTGGAATTTAACGAAACATATTTAGAGGTATAGGCTAGAGACGTGCTCCGACGTCGTTAAACCTAGTCACTTTTGTTTCCACTTGAGGTTGGGTGATTCCTCCTTCTGTGACTCAATAGTGGTTTAGTATGGAATTGTGCTCCCACGTACCGTTGAGTATATGGGGAGACCCCACTAGGTTATCATCCTTTATCCATAGGAAGCTGAGTCTACCACCCTATACCCGTGATACACCGAACACAGCATTCAGGGAGATTGCCTGCACGTACGGAAAGTACTTGGTTGATTTCTCTTTCGTTTCTAAAACCAAGGTGTATCTTGCAGTTCATGGTTATTTGGTACACCCTCTTTGCCTAGTATCCTTGAGCAGTCATTTGATCTTCTCTGACTCCCTAAATTTGAAAGGATCACCAAGTGCTTGTCCTTTTCACGCTTGTTTCAAATATGAAAATGATAGAGTCACCTTTTATCCATTTCTTGACTCTTAAAACATGAAACAGTGAAGTTTCTTAATTTCAATGTGGTAAAAATTAAATCACCCGCATTCGCATGCCCTGTTAGATTCTGCTTGTTTGTCGTTTGATTTTGTGTCTTGACTCTTTTTCAGCCCCATGTGCGATTTTCAGTTTTTGATGGCAACTTTTCCAGAGTTCACCAACCCAGGAATCCCCTCTAACGGGAATCCTGGTCATTTTCCTCCTTTTGGGAATGTTGGTGATCCTTACATGGCAACGTTGTCCCTTCCTGGGTTAACTGTTGGGTTTCCTACTTGGTTGTTCTCAACTTTTGTGGTCCCTAATGTCTCAACTACTGGTCAATCAGTTCCTCCACCCGAACAACATCATGTTGATTCCAAGGTGGACCTCTCCCTTTCTTCGCCTGTTTCTACATCTTCATCTTCTACTTCGCGTGGTGAAAGTCTGGATTCAAGTAAACAGGTGGCTAAGAAGAAGAAGAAGAAGACAGAGAAGAAGAATTATCATAAATGTGAGGCCACCACTCCAAGTACAGCTCAGGTCAGAACTCCTTCTGCTCCTCTGCAGAAGGTTAAGTTTCCTTGTAAATTGTGCAAGGGTGACCATCTTCTTCGTGATTGTCCTGGCATTCCTAGGATCTTAGAAGTATAGCTCACAATCCAGCTCGTCCCTCATCGTCCTCTGAAGCTCATGGCAATGCTACCCTATCAACTGACAACATTCAGAAGAAAGGGAAGATTCGAATCCCCTGTAGACTATGTGAAGGCAACCATCCCCTTCACCTTTGTCCGCTCATGGATAAAGCTTTCGCTGTTTTGGAAAGTCATATAGCGTCTTCACCCAAACTTCCTATTGGTTATCAGAGTCTCTCTCCAGATCCTCTCCCTGTCGACAAAGAGATTGACTTAGATTCTTCTCTTGTCCGCCCTCCTCCTTCCGAGCCTGGCTGTGCCAAGCCAGTTTCGGACCCATCATTGGTTGGAGAAAGTGTCGACTTGCGTTCAACACCTGTCAATCACTCGACCTCGGAAGAGCGTCACGCTCATGTTCTTCTCATCTCATCAGATTATCCAGAGTCCGAAAATGACTCTTCTATCCTAGCTGATCCCGAGATTCCTTCTTTTGTTCCTATAAAGCAGGGGGGCAATCATATAATTCCCCCACCAAGTAGTTTAGTCGTTTCCTTCGAATGGAGTCATTTGACCACCTTTCGCCTTCCATCCCATGTGTCTTTCCAGATTACAGTACATGCATATAATAAGGCAGTACCTGGCACTGTCTTGGATGAGGGTGCATCTTTCAGTCTTATGCCTTCCACTACTTGGCAAGTTTTGGCTCCCCACAGCTTGTGCTGATCACACAAAATCCGCTAGTGTTTGACGGAGGAACTAGTCAACCATTAGGGATCCTTCCGAAATTCCCTATTACTTTGGGAGGCAAAACCATCTATATAGACGTAATGGTTACCCAAGGTGCTTTAGATTTCAGTCTTCTCCTTGGCCGTGACTATGTTTATGCCATGGGGGCCCTTGTCTCTTCACTTTTCCGTGTGGTTTGCTTTCCACACGAAGGAAGAATCATGACTATAGATCAATTATCGTTCTTTAGTCCCCCGGTGCCTCCTGCGCAGTTGCCATCCCCTCCTGGTTTTTATCCACAGGTTATATCTACCCCACCGCAAGTCAACTACGTAGCTACTTATCCCGTGCCTGTATCCAATGATGCTGCTATCGTGCATAGTGTCCTGGGGGCATTGGGTCCTGACTTCCAAGATGTTATCCTTCCACCGGGAGTGGCACTCTTGGAAGCAACGACTTCCTGTTCAGTATGATGAAGTTCGTTCGGAGCATAGTTCGCTTTCCTATGTCAAGCTCCTTAAAAAATGAAACTGGGTCTGGTCGGAGCATAGTTCCTTTCCTGTGTCTAGCTCCTTAACAAATGAAACTAGGTATCACAAGGATAGTTCTTTTAAGTCTGTCAACCTCGTTAAAATAATGAAACATGCACTCATTCAATTCGAGTGTGCTCAAAATATTGTCAACCTTCACTCCATTTTCAATGGACTAAAGCTTGGGGGGCATGTACCTCGAATTGAGACATCATGCTGGGGGGCATGCCTGTTTCCCTTTTTTTCAAGCATAGTTTGCATGTGTGTGCTTTTAAGCTTGCATAAAAAATAAAATTCATTTCCAAGCATAGTTTGCATATGTGTTGTCATAGGTGCTTTTAAGCTTGTGTAAAAAAAAATATGTCATTAAATACATTTCGCATTGGGTCGTTTGTTATGCAATTGATACATTAGATTACATTTGTGTTAGATATCTGCATGGCATATAAAAACATCATCACATGTAAAAGATCCATCCAAACTAGGCATATGTATATATATGTGTGTGTGTGTGTGTGTGTGTGTGTGTGTGTGTGTTGGGTCCCTATAATACTAGTGATTACCCCATTACTATGGTAGTTGTACCCCTTATTAATATTGTTGTGCCCCTATTGCCCCCATATTGTTATTACTGTGCCCCATAGAATCCCTCTATTGTTATTTGTTTGGCTTTGTATTATTATTGTTAGGTCGGCTGGGTTATATTGTGACTCCTTAGACTCCTATATATAGAAAGGAGGTTTTTTCATTTGTATCATCCAATAATTGTTCATTTATGTAATGTAAAGGAGGTTGCCCCCTCGAAGAGGCTGAATTCTAAGACGTTGATCTATCTTTTCTATCTTTTCTTGCGCTGGTTTCATAACATTTGGTATCAGAGCTTTGGATTCGAGGGTTTCGTTGCTCCAAATTGGTCATCGTGGAATTTTCACTATAATTTTTTTTTTTTCGACGTTTCAGAAGTTGGAAAACAAACCCATTTGAGAAGACATCGTGTTGCAGCTTGGGTCCAAATTTCATAGCTTTTCGCGCTATATTTGCAGAGATATGATCTGAGGAAGTTGGTCTTTTTGCGGACTCCTGAATTACATTCCAAACATGTGACCTGGGGAAAATCGTCATAACTTTCTCTCTGAGCATCGGATTGAAATTTCGCAAAAAGGTACAGAAATAGGATGGACTATAGTTTCTTCTAGATATTTTTTAGAGAGAAAGGTCCAAATAGTGACATGTGGCACTTCATACAAGTTCTCTCTTCTGAAAAGGTCTATAATCAGGTCAATGTGGGAGATTTGGCATAACTCTTCATTGGTGAATCCAATTGGGGTCAGACTGGTGGCATTGGAAAGAGGACACAGAGGGCTACCACAGGGCACAATTTCAGAACTGGATGTTTTGAAAGTACAGAGATACATCAGAGGCAATATCGAGCTCCTACAAAGAAAAAAAGGTGTGTAGATTCTTTTAAATTTTTCTTAAGATTGGTTTGGAAATTTATTTTGAAGGAATTCAAAGGTTAGTAAAGCATTATTATCGGTAACTGATGCCCCAAGGAAAGAAAATGCAAACACCTAGTAAGGAACCTGAAAGCTCTAGCATGACTCATGAAGAAGAGGAAGAAATGCTACATGATATATCAAAATTACAAGACCAAGTGCAAAAAATGTCAGCCTCACAAAAGCTAACAGAAGCTAAGATAAATGGCATGGAATCTAAGATAAATGGCATGGAAGCTAAGATGAATGGCATGAAATCTAATATGCACGATTGAAAGACAGATTTAAAGACAGACATGGATGATTGGAAGACAGATTTGAAGACAGACATGGACGAATTGAAGATAAATATGAAGAAGCTGCTACAAGAAATGGTCATGAAGGGTGAAAGGGTAGTAAAGGAAACTTATGATGAGAACAAAAGAAATGTTAATCATGATTCCATAGACTCTAATGTGGGATCAAAGACCCATCATGTTCCAAAAATTGATATGAGGAATTTTGATGGGAAGGATCTAGCAACATCGATATTACAGATGGAGCAATTTTTCGATCTCAATAATGTGCAAAACACACAAAAGGTACGTATTGCAACTTTATATTTGGAACCAAATCAGTTTGTATGGTATCAATGGCTTTGCTCTCGTAAACAATTTATCACTTGGGAAATATTTACGGAAGAATTGATGGCACATTATGAGGATACAAAAAGCAACACTTTTTTTAGCCAATTGATAAGTCTCAAACAAAAGGGTTCAATAATGGAGCACATTGAGGAGTTCCAAAAATGGAACATAAGGGTAAAAGATATTCCAGAGGAGCATAGGATTGATGTGTTCATAGGGTCTTTAAAGGATAATATCCAACATGATGTTCGCCTTTGGAACCTAATTCATTAGAGAAGGCATTCAGGTTAGCAAGAAAAATGGAAAGCAAAATTATGGCAACCAAGAAGCATACCACTCACAACTATAAAGATGGAAGTGTTGTCCCTAGTCTTCCACAACCTATAAGGTTGACACCACAACAATTGGAAGAAAAAAGAGCAAAAGGGCTTTGTTACAGTTGTGATAGTAATACACTAAAGGTCATAAGTGTGCTGAGAAGAAATTATTCTACATAGATTGTGAAGAGGAAGAAGAAAAGGAGCAAGAAAGGTCAAAAGAAGAGGATATACTCCAGGAACAAAGCCTAGATGAAGAACAAATGAATCCAATGATATCTTGTAATGCATTGGTGGGAATTACCACTCCTCAAACCATCAAGATAGAAGGACAAATCAAGAAGAAAAAGGTAATAGTGTTGATTGATTCAGGAAGTAACCACAATTTTATTCATTGTAAGGTAGCAAAAGAATTGAATTGCTTCCTATATCCAGCACCAGAGTGTCAAGTGATGGTTGCAAATGGAGGAACAATAATTGCTCTGGAAAGTGCCATAATATCAAGCTATCCATGGGAGAATATGTATTGACTAGCCCAATGCTTTCCATTCCAATGGGAGGTGTGGATATTGTACAAGGAGTCCAATGGCTACAATCCATGGGTATAATAGCTTTTAATTTTCAAGAACTTTTCATCAATTTTTCTACGGAAGGAAAGGAAGTTGAATTAAGGGGTA